>JAQFXU010001153.1:0-33177 GCA_034693705.1 Spatulosminthurus flaviceps
CCGGGATTCGAACCCGGGACTCAGACGACACTCGTAAACGAGTACTTAGCACACTTCGCTATCAGTCGCCAACTCCTATGTAATATTGCATTGAAAATATTGTATTGAGCTTTTGATGAGGTGAGACACTTCTTATGAGGTAAGAAACTACAGTCGGAATTCTGCGTCCCAAATTACCATATTCGAATAATAGCAAACTACCGGAAGGATAGGAAAATTGTCAAATCAAATGCTGCCCAAATGAACATTCTGCCAAAGGTTTTTGATTAATCTGATCTACAAGTAAATCTTGAAAAAACTAAACTTATAATTTTCGGCAAGGGATCGATCAAAACCAGGAAAGAAATTCTACTGGGACGGGAAACGGCGAGTGGATCGAACAAGTGTCTCAATACAGATACATCAATGTGGAAATATGCAGAAATGGCAGCTTCAACAAACATCACCAAATAATAGTAAAGAAAACTAATCTAGACTTTACTAGAATCACTTCAAGTGGTAGCAGCTGCTAAAATAAAAGATGTTGAGATCTCGAATGAGACTCTCCGATGCATTAGTTCTCAGTATCCCTCTTTATGCTTTCCTATCTGGGGAATTACGTATGCTGACACTCTCGACAAATTGAGACAAAAATTCTTGGTGCCAGAAGCTTCTCCCCAGACTGGATATAACATTTGGAATTAGGACCTACCTCAGTCAAGCTACAGATGTGCAAGTCGATTGGAGAGGACAGCTTGCAATGTGGCTTTAAAACCTATTGCAACTGAGGAAGCAAAGGGCTGTGTTAAATTCATACTGAAGGACAAAAATCCCGATAAAAAGACTACTCAGTGGTACACATTCTTTGATAAATATAGACATGGGAGATGAACTATTGGAATTTATGAAATTGCCGGTGCTCATTAAAATTATTAGTATGATTACCGTCAAATTTATACTTTTTGGGCAAAGGCGATAGCTGTAGACGACTTTCTTATGCTTGGTCAAACTTAACATAACAGTGTTACCTGCAAGATTGTCAGCAATGTTCCTCAGTTATGTCAATCATTTTCATACGTCCAAATTGCTTAAAAATGCAAAACCCGTGTAGCTCAAATCAGGCTACCCCGAAAGGAGGAGGATGCAAATGAGTGGCTCTTCCCCATTAACCGGCCATTTATCCGAATTTGTTTGGAATAAATTACATCTTGCAATGCAAAGAATAATTTTCGAGAGAAATGACATAGGAAGAGCGTGCTCATAGGCAAGTATGAATCCATGAAAAATACAAAAACCCAAGGTTCAGAGCTACCACCACAATATACTTGCCCGTGAGAGGCTATTGTTAGCTATTTATCCATAAATTTTCAGTTCAGTTTCCATGATGCGGTTAAACAGAGAAATATTCCATTCACATGAGATAACATATTCCGTGAATTTTTACAACTTCCCAGCTTAGAACTTTCACTGGATTATTTATTCTCTGGGCTTTTCTCCCTGTGTGTACTAAAAAGTCAGGAGTAAAAATTTTTTTTCAAGGTATATAAATATGTATATAAAAGTACATAAAAAATATCTTCATCTAAAAAAATCCCCATATAAAATACTTATACCATAGGATCCTGTTGTCCCTTAGAAAGCCCACTCCATATGTTAATGTGTATTAGTCCCAGGGATTGAAGCTCTAAGTAGCTGATTTGGAATAATAAAAGAGAAAGTACCATGAAAAAGAGGGAAAGTAGGAGGAAAATATTTAGCATATATACAGACGAAGAAGGAAGGAGAAGAAGAAAAAAAAGAGCTCACACCGCTTTAAAGATTGCATTTTTTCCAAGTCGGAGGAGATGGAAACCCATGAGAAAAGCGAGTTTTTTTTCCTGTATGTGGGAAAAGAGCTCTTGCGATTATGATTATCATAAATCCTTGTTAAAGTTGCCGATTATATGGAATAACAGGAATGCATTGTTTGTATAGGTGAAAGTGGCAACATTATGGCTCCTGGGGAAAGAGAAAAAATTTTCTTACAAGAAAAATTCCTTCTCTCTTTTTCCTTCTTCTTCTTCTTCTTCTTTACTCTCATCTCCTGTTTACGTGGATAAAATATTGAAGCTCTTCAATGGATGACTTTCTCCCCAGTTTTCTTCTTCTTCCTCCTCCTTAAGACGATAGGCATACTAAATGAGCTATACACTCTATATCTTCACATCTCTCTATCTCTCTCTTTCCTCTCTCCCTCCTATTCTTTAATCAAATATATTCAAAATTCTATGAAGAGGTGAAAAATAAAAAATAAAAAACCACCTTATGTTTCCTTTCTCCCACATTCCTAACTTTCACTCAGTGAAAGTTATGACTTTCTCCATGCATAAGGAAAAGAGAAAGTTGATGGTTTAAAGGCTTAGCTTTTTCTCTTATAGCTTTTTTCTTTCATAAAACCTTTTTTTGAATTGTATTTTTTCCCGCTTCCTCAACTATCCCCCCTACCGCTTCCCTTTTCTTGAAGCTATAGCTCTTTTTTAAAAATCCATACACGTGGGACAGGTAAGATATGAAATTATATGCCAAGGATTTAATACATATATGTAACCACATGCTTAGAGCGTATATGGTACGTGAGCGCATAAATTTTCAAGGTACATAAAAAATGTGAAGGCACGTCATGTAAGAACAAGTACTTACAATTTTGATCCTCTCCATAGTAATTGTCCTTGTTTATGACTACAGCCAAGGACTTTCAAAAGTGTAATGGAAATTTTCCCTGATAACCTTCCCCCTTTACACCACACCCATTCTTCTTCTTCTTCTTCTGCTTCTTAAACAACTAAAAATTATTATCTTCCCCTACCTTTTTTAAAGAAGGAAGAAAAAGATAACCTTTGATAAAATTGCAAAATATCTTTTTATACTTGGTTTTATTACCTTATATGGGATTTTTACATGGATTTATATACTTGCATCTGTTTTGATGCAATACAAAAACGTAGTTTTTTATCTAAGAAAACCGAACTTGTGAAAATTGAAGATGAGAGAATGTTTTGAAATTCATAGGGCGTATTCTAGAATTTTTCACTCACACGTGTATTATCCATTGGCTTCACTCACTCTCCTTTGCTCTGCCTGTATAAATAAATGTGAAGGGGGAAAAAAAGAATTTTCCCATCAAGGAAGTAATGGATATTGAACTTGAGTATAGGATTACTTGACTTTTACCAAGCTATTTTTGACCTTTGACCTCTAACTGAGAATCCTTTTTTTTACTCTTGTTTTTATTTACTCTGACTTTTTTGAGCATAAGGAATGAGTTTTTTTTGTATGAGTCTGTACTACTTGTTATTATAAATTGAATTCTTGTCAAATGCTTGATTTTTCTCCAACAACGTCTATGGCTTGAGGGAGATTTTATATTTCCTGTGAAAAATGTGTCAAGAGATTTTGTTTCCCTTTTTATTTCCCCCTCCTGTCCCTCTTCCTCATGGCTTTAGATTATTTATTCAATTCTTTCCAAAGAATTGGTTCCTTTTTCCCTCCTTTTCTTCATATATTTTTTTTGTATTCTTCCGCTTACACAGGAGAGAGAGAGAGAGAGACAAACTTTACCTTGGAAATATACTTTTCCCCTCTTACATAAGAAAAGGGAAGGAAAATAAGGAACAAAGGATTTTTATATATTTTGATGAATTTTTCTTCGAGAGTTGTTATTGTTGTATTTGTATAAATTTTTGAAATCCTCCACTTTTTATGTGAAAGCATGCTTTTGTTGAGGAAAATAGTGCAATTTTTTTGAATGGAAGTAAATTTTTTTAGGGAGTTTTTTGTGCGTTTTTTTTGGAGGAAAAGCATTGGTTTTTATTTTTTTTTTACTCTGTTTCTTATTTTGGTCTACACAAGTTTTATAATCATTGTTACATGTACCATTTGAATACATATGTATACATACATATTGAATAATATATATATATATATATATTTTATATACAATCTTTCATTTTTGATGAATATTTTTTTTTACCTTTGTCCTTTTATTAGAATTATTATTATTCTTCTGTACATATAAAAAATGAGAATTTAATTTTATCAAAAGGAGCTTCTGTAACAAATCATAATTATAATTTGGGAGAATAAAAAACAAGGATGTAAATAAAATGAAATATTGAATGAGTTTGGAAGGAGAAAAGGATTTGTCTGAGTAAATAATTTTTTATGGAGAAAATAAAAGAAATGGTCCTCTTTTATATTCTGTTTGAATTGAATTTTTCCAAAGGGCAGAGAGAGAGAGAGAGAGAGAGAGAGAGAAGAAAAAGTAATGCGAAAAATTGATATTTGTCCCAAGTAAATCTCCTTCTTTCCTTTCTCTTTTTTTCTTCTTCTTCTTCTTGACTCTTGACAAAGGTAAATATGAAAAAGGACGGGTAAAATATTTTTTCAAGTTTTTATTTTTTTCTCACATTTCTCTATTTTCCTATTTACTATCCTACCATTTTACTCCTCTCTTTAAATATAAATGAGGGGGAAATTGAGGAAGGATGTAAAAGGGAGTAGTATTTGAAGAAAAGTGGGGTAGAGAAAAGGGTTAAGGTATAAAAAAATACAATACATTTAAGAACATTGATAGAGACCAGAAAGATGGACATGAATAATAATTTTCCTAACTTAAAACTTACTTAGCTCTATTTTTTGCTTATACTTATTTTTTTTCTCAGGTTACACAGACATCGAAGCCGTGCTTTGTCGCAAGCGTATTGGCTCTTGTATATATATATTTTTGTATGTATATAATGACCTATGTATGTACGTATTAATGTTGTATGTATGGATAGATAATGACACAATAGATTTATATATACTTTTCTCTAATTAATAGTTTTTTTATGTAATAAATATTTTTTTTCAATACTAACATGTATTTTTTTATGGGGGGTATTTTTTCTAGTTATACACAACATATGGTCTTATCACATGCATTTACATAGATTAGTTTTTTTAGAAACCATTTTTTAAGGATATACAAATGTAAGTTTCTGGGTGTTTTTTTTCTCGTCGGTTAAGCTGCGATTATGTGTGATTATTTTTTAGATGGGAAATTCCGCTCCCGAAATACTTAAATATACATACATGTACATATATAGAAATTGCTTAGATTTTCATAGTACAATCCTTCCTATATATAGCTTCATAGATGTAATTATATACGCGTTAGTCCTTATAGGTTTTTTATTTACGAATAATAATTAGGGTAACTCTTTACTATGAGTAAAGTAGATCAAAAGAGAGAGGAAGGAATAAACTAATAGGGGTGTGACTAATTTCTCCATGATGACACTCTTTCAAAGCTGTGGGAGTGTGATTTTTCAACGGAGAGGTACAATTATTTCAAAATATCAATATAATATGTGGAGAATGTACGTATGAAGGGTATAGTGACATTTTTTTGAATTGATAAGGGAAAGAAGGGCTTGGAGAAAGTCAATGGAGAAATCATCTTGGGGGAAAAGAGGAGGAAATTTGCAAGAGAAAGCATTCAAGAGAAAGTCTAAAGGAGAAATCAACACTGAGCGAGTTTACATTGGAGAAAGTACATGGAAGAAATCATTCTGGAGAAAATTTCCAAGAGAACTCATCCTATGTAGATAAAGACTAAAGGAGAGAAAGTATAGAGAAGAAATCATGTGGAAGAAAATCTATGGAGAGAGAGAGTCTCATAAAGGAAAGATCATCATGGGAAAACTATTCAGAAAAACTTATAATCCTAGAGAAAGTAAACAGAAGAACTCATCCTGGAGAAATTATACAGAGGGAAGTCTAATAAGAGAAATCACTTTGGAGAGAAAGTACATAGAAGAATTTATCACGTAGAAATTCTACAGGGGAAAGCGTGGGAGAATGCGTACATGAGAAAGTACCAGGGAAAGTGTTCAGACGAAAGTACCAGGGAAAGTATTCAGGAGAAAGTACCAGAGAAAGTAGTAGAGAAAGTGCCGAAGAAAGTACGAGAGAAATTTTTCAAGAAAAAGTACCACAGAAAGTAGTGGAGAAAGTTTACATGAGAAAATGCCTCAGAAAGTACTGTAGAAAGTACCAGGGAAAGTATTCAGGAGAAAGTACCGTAGAAAGGAGTTATAATAAATAATATTTTATGTGCAGTAATCAGTATTCTTGGTAAAGGACGATGCTCTTGTTCTGTGTTGCAACATTAATTTAATTGTAACAGGTACCGACTGTTATGTATATCAACTTGGTGGAAGTATTCTTGCAGTGTTGAGTACACTAATTTTTAAAGAAATTGCTGTACTGACAAGGTCCAGCTGTTTAGAGGACAGGAATGATTTCTTATTGAAAAGTCTGATGAAGTTAATTTCGAAACCAGTAACCACCGTTCAATAAAATTGCAAATAAGCTACAGCTGGTTGTTGAGTTTCTTTTTTACAACATTTAGGAGAAAGTACCGGGGAAAGTGTTCAAAAGCAAGTACCAGAGAAAGCACATGAGAAAGTACCGTAGAAAGTATACATGAGAAAGTACCGGAGAAGGTATTCAGGAGAAAGTATACTTGAGAAAGCATCGGAGAAAGTACCGGAGAAAGTATGCATGAGAAAGTACCGGAAAAGTGTACATGAGAAAATACCGGAGAAAGTACTGGAGAAGGTACAGGGAAAGTATCGGAGAGAAAATATTCAGGAGAAAAAGAAAGGTTGAAATCAATCTGGAGAAAGTCCAGAGGAGAAAGTGTACTCGAAAAAAGTAAACGGAAGAAAACCATCATTAGTACACAGGAAAAGATCAAGTCTAACGTATAAAAAGAATACTCAAGAAAGTCCATCAAAGACTGAATAATGTACAAACCCAACCCTCCTCTAAATCAACTCTGACTCTCCTTCCCAAAACAAATGAACTTAACTTCCAGATTAACAAATTATTGACAACATCCCTAAAAATCCCCTAATAGCACGAATCCTCAACTTACATCCATGAATTATCCATATAGATATTCGTTTTCTTACCAAACAAAAAATGATCCCCCAAAGTTTTCCCCCACACATTTGAATTACTCTCTTTAATCCAACTTTCTCCACCTTTTACATACATACCCCCTTGTACACAGATATTTGAAAAATAAATGTTCTTTCTCTCTTCCCTAATAGCCTTCTCAAGGAAGCAGATCCGGATGAGAGCTGTCCCTATAATTATCATTGATGTTCATTCTTTGTTTTTCTCATCTTCATCTCCTTTTTCCTCCGGAATTTCCCTCTTTTGGTCCCTTGTATATTTCATTATACTTTTTCCTCCCTTCTTACTTAGACATTCATCCCAACTTCCACCACAAGTCCCTTCTATATATTTCCCCATTTTATTTATATCCCCCCAACATTTTTTCTTACCATACCTTCAAAAAAGAGAAATCTATCATCCCATTCTCATTATACACTTGAGCCCTTCTCTCTCTCTCTCTTTATTTCTTCATGTACGAATAATTTCCTCCTCAAAGGTGCTTTCTCTTTATTGGATATTTATATATGAAGAGAAGGAGGAGGAGGAGTAGGAAGAGGAAGACTCATGATTGTAAATCTTATTTATTTTTATCATCTCTTGTCACGTAGAATTATCACGAGAGTTGTATTGTCAAGGGAAAGAGTCATAACTCAATCATTTCTCCAAACACAATGAGACTTTGAAAGGAACCATTAGGTTTCGAGGTTCTTGTAAATTAACTTTCCCTCGCAGATTTTCTCTCTCTCTCTCTCTCTCAATTTACTTTCTTTTCTTTCTCCTACTATTCCCTCACTATTCGTGCACATTTATTGTACATGTTACATACATAACTAAGGGAATAATGATTTTGCTTTTTACTTGCACCCATAAAGTAGGGAAGTGTGTCAAATAATGGAAGGTTAGGACTCAAGTGCAATTTACCCTCCTCCCCCCTCTACTAACCCTGTAATAATCCAGGTAAATGGAGGAAATTGGAAATATTTCTGAGTAAAAAAAATCCCCGGAATTTCTCAACTACTAGTCTTGTCCAACCTTTATTACTTGTACATACGTAATATCCTGTGGAGAAAGTAAACCCCATTTTGTCAATGTAGCCGTGCTCTTGAGTATTTTATGTATTAAAGAAAACTACATAGAGAAAAAACCAACTTTTCCCACAGATTGCTTGTTTTTTTGTAGGTGAAAAAAAAACCAAATAGCTTTTCCCTTGTAAGAAAAAGTAATTTTTTGTATAATAATTTTTCCAAAACTATTTACGTTGATAGAACATGCACGAGGTAGAGGTGGAGGGTAATGGCTGGTTTTGACACAGCATGAGGTAAATAATTGAGTGTGTTGTATAGTGACGAAAATGTTGGATAATCAAAGTTGATGTTTCCTTGCGTGTCTGTCTACTCAATACCTTGGGAAAAGCTCATATGGTAGTTTCCTTTTAACCTCTCAGAAATGTGTTCTCTTCTTAAAATCAATAATATGAATAATAATAATTTGGGAAAATATAATAAGTTTCTCGGAAGGGAAATTCACGTGGGATTTGACTCTCACTCACATTTCGTCATGTCGATGGTCCAGCTTGGGATGGAGAGAGACTTACCATAGGAGAGAGGTAATATCTCATAGGAAATTGACGGATGATGTTGAAGAAAATGTACAAAAGCTGAACTTATTTCTTCTTTCAAGTGTTGTCTCTCTTTTGACGTAGAACTTTCACCAAGATTTCTCTTGAGTAATTATGAGCATATTCTACAAACTACCTTGATAATTTATCCCTGCTTTCTCTTGCTTTCTCTTTCTCTCTCTCTCTCTCTCTCTTAATTATTATTATTAATTATTTATTTTCAAAATTATTGTCAACTTTCCCAACCTTGGAACTTTCTCTTTTGGAAATGATTTCTGTCTAAGGGAAAGTTACACCTGTTCTCGTTTTGAAAGGGAATTAACATTGGATATAAATACATCCATTGATTAGTTATCAGATTGAAGGTAATAATATTCTCATAAATAAAGTCTATGTTAAAAATGTGTCCCGCTATTTGTGAATGCTGGCTTTCCCCAAGCTTGTCTCTCTCATCCTTTCATCTTTTATCACGTCATAGGAGCAAAAGGCTTTCACTTTTACATTACTCTTCGTCCCACCTAATGCTAAAGGATAGGCTTCCTTATGTGAGCATCTGGTCACATATAAAGTTTCCTCTGGAAATTCATCTTCTGCTTGAGATACTGTAAGGTAATTTCCCCAGCCTTGGTAAGTTACTCAAGAACTTCCCGGAGTGCATACATATTATTTCGCACAAGCCTAGGCACTTTACCCAAACTGTTAAAGGACAACCTAAATATTACACGAAGTCGGCCATTCTGCAATTTAGAATTGGGCTTCACATCGACTGCCTGCCACAACTACCGATTTGTGATTATTCCAGATGTGGACACTCTTATGCTAATAGGGGAACCTGTTCACATATTACCTTACAGTACCAATGGAAAAAAGGTTATTGTGAGGGAAAAAATAATATAACTTTTATGTGGAGAGAAATCATTCTACAAGGATTGACGTGCTAATCTATCATCGTATTTTATTAAATAAAGGCTACAATCCTTCCGGGTTTTCTAATCTCCAATAAGTCATGATTAGAATATAATAATTGCCAGAGCTTGACATTGGTTGTGTGAATACATTGGACTGTGCTTTCTCTTTGGGAAAAACTGTCCTTTTTTAGTAGGGAGAAAAAGAGATCATTGGAAAGTTAGAAAGTGAGAGTGAGGTCTCTAGGTAATTTCCTAATGGATACATATTGCTCATAAGGAGGGTATATAAAGAGTGAGTAAAAGTTGTAATGGATAAGGGAGAGAAAGAATTGAATAGGGCGAACCACAACTTGCACAACTTTCTCTCCCCCATTGGGATCTTGAAAGCACATGAATAAACAGAATTTTCCCTGGAACTTTCTCTTTCTATCTTCCGTTTTTTTCCTCTCTCTCTCTTTTATCCATTATTGTGAAAATACCATATGTAAGTACATATGTACATATAGAAAGGGAGAAAGCTTGAATTTTCTCTGTATATAAAGTACATAGAGAATTGTGTGTGTAAATATAAGTCTATGTACTTTAGGGCTAGGCCGGTATTTTATTAAAGACTCGAGCAGCCACAAAATGCTTCGAGTCTATTTTATATTAGTATAATATTTTCCTCGTGAATATACGTCATTCTATGTAAATTGATAGGAAAAAGGTCCTTTGTAGATTCAATGGGTTTTAATGGGTGAGGCTCCCAGAATACAATGAGTTTTTTTCAATGAGATTTTTATCAGGGAAGGGATTTGTGACTGAAGGTTTCCCATTCCTTTTCCCTTGTGCTCTATAAGGGATTGGCTAAATTCAATTGATATTTGAAAGGTCGAGGTGGTTGTTGTTTGGTGGTTGACCCAGATGAATATGTAGGATTGAGAGACGTTCTGAATCCACGTTCTCTAACAAGTAAGTAAGGAAATGTACATTACATGTCGGGGTATAAGTGATTTGTGGTGTTTTTGCTCTTTTCCTCCCCAACAAAATACTACTCATTTCTCCCTAAAGACTCAACCTTCCACTTACAACACACACTCATAGTCCCTTGACATTTAAACTAATGGTAATTTCCACTGTTTTTTCTTCTTCTTCTTCTGCCAATTCAACTTTACTGTCTATAAGCTTATGCACACAATTTTTTCTCTACGAGGAACCTTCAAAGACCTTGAACCATGCAATCCCTCTACTTTTCCTTCATTTTTTGTCCCATATTTGAATAAGTAGTAGTGGTAGCCACCACGCTAATTTTCTTCAAAAGTTAAATAGCCTTGAAATTAGGATTTTTTGTCCAAATGAATTTATCCCTCTTTTTGTAAAAAGTCGCGTTGAAATGAAGCAAGGATTTTTTGTTTAAATGAATTTATCCTTTTTTACATCGAAAAAATGTCTCTTTTGACGTCTATTAAATTAAGATTATGTTGAAATTATTTTGTGTACGGAAATTCACAGAAGAGGTTCTCAAAAATAGTGTAGTTATAACCCCATTTATTTTAATTTCCAAAGCTATAGCGCACGGATCAATTTATTACTTTTGTTTTGACGTGTAAAAAAATTGTGTTTGAAAGTTTTTTGAGATTATTAATGTTCGAGGGGGCGGGGGAGATTTCAAATTAATTGACTTATCGGGAGGAGCTTTTTTTATCCTGGTAGGAAGAAAATCAATGTGCTAAATGAGGAGCTTAAAGGAGAAAAATCGTGAAAAATTGCTTTTAGCATTTGCTCTTTTTAGCATTATCTGTACGTTTACTTATTCATACATGTACATAGCATTAGACGTACGTGTGAATAGCATTGTACGTATGTACAAATAGCACTGTACATATGCACGAATAGCACTCTACGAACATATAAGCGTTGAACGTACATACAAATAGCATTGCACGTCCACAAAAATAGCATTATACTCCCATACAAATAGCACTGTGCACGTACATATGTACCCACGTGTGACAAGATAGATGCAAACAAATTGATGTGAAAATACTAGGAAGCTAACTCTGGGGATGTGATAATGTGAGGATGGTAGGGAGAAAGTGAAAAGTACATATAGTTTGATGGGTGTAAAATAGCTCGTAACTTGGAATCAACTAAGTAAGTGTGATGGACGGATCCAGCTTAGGGATTCCCTTCCCTCCTACTCTGGAATTACTACTTACTTATGTATAGCAAGTGTTAAAAACAAGAGTATCTATTCAGTGAAGCAAGTATTGATACTGAAGGGATCTTGAGACTATTTCCACAACTTTTTCCTCCTTGTTAAATCATCTCTCAATTCCTCTATCATCCCCTCATCCAATATGTATATCCATATACGAACATAATATGTCACATAATATACATACGTATGTGTGGTGTGAGAAAAATGGGGAAAGTTGATGTAAGGATGAGTCAAGACAGTTCCTATGGTTACCCCACAACAAGTAGAGGGTATACGTAGAGAAAGCGGGGGATTAATTGTGAGAAAGGAGAGAGTAAAATTCCAAAGTCAATATTTCTCTTTCAATATGAGAGACACATGGATTCTGTCACGTTTCCCTGAGGATCACTTTTCTAGGGAGGGGAGGGGGGGGGGGAGGGTGAAGATTGACAAAAATTGAAAAGCTCGTTTTTTAGCACTTAATGTGTGTCTGATGTGCGTGGGGATGGGATAAAAGGAAATCTGGAATTTCCCATGTTACATGCGGGAGTACATATGTATAAATCCCTTCGTGTAGCATTAAATGGATGAGGAGTTTTTCTCCCTAGCCTAAGAAGTACTAATTTATAGGAATTATACTTTCTCTCTGTAGTATTTCTAGGGACTTACGTGTCTTACTATTGGTAATAGTATAGTAGCCTTGTATTTTCCTAGAGACTTGCTTTTTTCATTACACCTCTCTCGTACTAGCTGGTTACTTGTGACGTGGTCCCTAATGCCATTTCTTTCATTTGTCAATTCTCTCAAGTGAGAGTAAAGAGAGGAAAAGAGGGAGAAAGTGGTTTGAGGAGGATGAGCTCGTTAAATTTACAAAACAACCAGGAGCTCCCATTCATTACTCAATCTAGAGTTTCCTCTACCATTTTTCTCCCTTTTCTTATAAAACTATAATAGAGCTATAATGCGCCATCCCAAGAGATTTTACAATTAGCCCGGATGTTTTCCCTACCATTATACTATTTTTTCAGGATGAAAGTTTTTCCAGCTATAAAAAATAGATTTGAGAGTTAATAGGTTTAAGCTTATTTTTCCATATCTGGGAGAAAAGAGCATTTATTTGGGACTGCTGAACCGTACATAATTGATAGGATTATTTACTTTATTGTATTTTCGGATTTTGAGTTAAGTGATGGAGAAAAGATGAGTTTTTAGAGCTTTTGAGTCTTTTCCATGTAGCTTTGTTTAAAGCGGGATCTTTCAATGTGGGCATGACGAGGTGGTTTGCTTTGATTTGACTTACATCGTGACAAAGTCGTTGTTGTAATAATTCTATTTCGTTACTTTCTCTTAACTTTCACCGGCTCTCTCCGTGCTTTTACCCCTTTCACTTGCTTTCTCTTAACTTTCACCGGCTTTCTCCGTGCTTTCACCCACTTTCACTTGCTTTCTCTTTACTTTTATTCTTGTAAAATATGGTCATTGCTTTTATTCAGAAACAGAAGTTTTCACATCCTTGACAGACTCACTCAAATCATCACAAATGCACTGGTTTTTCAAATAAACAAATATAAGTTACATTAACATTTCGACACATGATAAGCGACCATTATAGAAAGGCTCAAAAAATTACAGAGTCAAAACTCCAGCTATTTTTTAAGGGTTTGCTTATAACCATCCACGCCTGTACGCTGGCAGCTCATACGGCTTGCAGGAAGCGCTTAGCTTCCCAGCTATTGACAAGGGGTCTGACCTAGTACTGAGCTAATTCAATGTAGGAAATCGAATGTAAATTGTGTCTGTGGTAGCGATATAAAGGAAACCCAAACACCTCCAATAATTTAAAAACAACATTACACTGCTAGGTCCATTTGTCCTTGCATTATAGAAATCCTTTCTCTTTACTTACATCGACTTTCTCCTTACTTTCATCGACTTTCTCCTTATTTCCCCCCCCCCCCCCACTTTCCCCGTACTCACCTATACTTTAATCCAATTTGACACACTTTCTTCTGACTTTCACCCATTTACACCTGCTTTCTCCTGACTTTCACCCATTTACAACTGCTTTCTCCTGACTTTCACCCACTTGATCTTGACTGTTTATTTCGTTTCTCTGTATACTTTCACTCACTTTCTCATCTACGATTTGCGAGATAAGAAGTTTCCCCCTTTCACGTGATTGGATCTGTGTTTGTATGTGTCATTGGAGGCGGAATTCCTAGTAATGAAGCGGATGAAATTTAAGAAGGAGAAACTCCCAAGAAAAATCCACTCTCACATTAGCGACTTGGAGATTTTAACTTGATAGTATGGGGACGGTGTTGGTGTCGTGAGCTTAATCTATTAGCACCGAGCTTGCTTGGTTTTTGTTGATTACATCAAGTTTGTTAGTACCCTGTATGTGTGTATGTGTATAGTTTTTCCCCTTATAGGTAGTACAGAGAGAAAGGAAAAGGGTGGGAAAGTTGACAAATAACTTTCTCCCTCTCTCCTCTGAGATGGTTGGACTTTTGAAATTCCCTATTAAATTCCATCTCCAAAGGAAATTAAACAAGAAATCAAGTGAGATGGACTTTTCTCTAAGGATTCAAGAATCTGCCCTTAATTTGCTCAGAGTAAAAGTTTTCTAGCTTTCACTAATCACCCTCCCTTTCCCTCTCCTTCGTGTCTCTAAAACAGTGACCTAGTATGGAGAAAATCTCTAGTAAATGACAAAACCCTACAGAAGAGAGGGAGAAAAAAGTTTTCACTTCTTATGAGAATGTTATTTTTTCTCTCTCTCTCTCTCTCTCTCTGTATTTCTCCCCTTGAATTGTTTAGATTTGCCTAATATTATTATGTATTCCCATATATATTTTAATGCACCATATAATAATTTAATACGTATTTACCATAAAATACATTTATCCTAAGATTACTCATATATATCAAATATGGCTCGAATTAAATCTCTCTATTTTTTGTTTTTATGTATCTTTTAATTATATATATTTTTCTCACTACATCCATCACATTTAAAATATCCGCTCAAATAAGACTAATTCCCCCTCATTCCTTTCTCCCCCTTGAAAAAAGAACATTTTTCTTAGACATTTTAAAGAGTAGAGATAGGATAGCAAAAGAAAGGGACATTTATAATTAAATATATAGATTTATAATAATTATTATTATTAATAATAAATTTTATTATAATTTTTAAATTTAGTATCAATTGAAGAAAAAAATACCTCAATCTTTTCTTCATATATATAATTATTTATATGTAATAAATAATCCCAGTATAATCTACTGGTTCTATCTTCTTTTCTTTTTCTTCATCTTCCTCTTCTTCTGATTCCTTATTTTTTCTGTATATTTCTTTCCTGTATATATATTCTTCCCCCACAAGTTTTTCCCTTTCCAATTCATGTACATACCCACATATGTACATCAATGTATTTTATACGCAGGTATATATGTCCATGTTAAAAAAAGTTCCATATTATAGTACATTTGACTTGATCTGTCGTTAGATTGGGTTTAATCACGTATATATATATATGTACATATATGTATGAATAAGGGAGAATGTTGATGGTTTCTCTTTTTCATCACTTTTTCCTTTCGTCACTTTTCCCCCTTTCTTTTGTCTCCTATAAAGTTTTTTCTCTATGTAGACAAAGGGACTTTCTCCGAATTCGGATATACAGGGAGGTCCAAGGTTTAATACATAAATAGGGATGCGTGTAAGAGATTCCTTTCTCCTTGGCATTTGTGAGAGGAAAAATGGGCTGGATTGAAGAGTACAATTTAAAGTAAGTGTAAGTGTTTTGATTCATATAATTTTTCCCTGGACTTTTTCAGTAAGGAGTTGGAAGGGGGAAATGTATGGGAAATGATTGCGTTCACAAATGTACACTTGAAGGTTGGGGAGAAGCTATAAATGACGTATGTAGTTTTTTTTGTAGGGTTTAAGAAGACGAAGATGCAGTGTAAATAAATGGAAGGGAGTGAGAGTGAGAAAATAGAAAGGATTTTTGTGGGTAACTGAGGGTCGAGGAGAGCTTTCAAAGCTAGTCCATTTGGAAATAAAGGAGGATTTTTTTTAGTATTTGGAGGATATTTTTATACCTGAGAAATAAAATAAATTACTATGGTGAGCTTATATGGGGTATCTTTATGATGTTAGGAGTAAAAAGGAATTTGTCTGTGTAATTTTGTGTGGGGTGAGGGAGAGAAGAATTTGAAATGAAAATTTTTTGAGGTGTACAATTTTTTGAGGGGATTTTGTTTTGTAGAACTTTCATGTGTTTTAATGGTGTGTTTTGTGGGTGTTTTGGTGTGAATGTATGTTTTTTGGGGGGTATATATGTGTATGTGTGTAAATAGTAGGGGATTTGTGTGTGTGTGTGTGTGTGTGGGTAAATGTGATTTTGATGGAGGAAATGGTTGGGATGGGCAATATAGTTGGTTTTTTTTGGAGTGTTTGGTGATCAAACGGTGGTGGAAAGAGTTTTCCCGTCGCCACCGTCTTTGGATGAGGAAGTAAAATTGGCCGTAATTCCAGCCCGTAGTCTTTCAATATAGAATATTTGTGAGAATGTCTCGCGAAATTTCTTGCTCATGACACAATAGAGGATGAAATTGATGGCACTATTGAGCAAGGCAATAAAATCCATGAGGTCACCCAGTGGGACGTAGCACTCTTTAAAAAATTGTTCACCCAAAAGTACACTGAGGAGGGCCATGATTCCTTGAGGGAATTCCGTGATGAGGAAGAGGACGAGCACTGCGAGGAGCATCTTCGTCGTACGGTCCGAGCTACTCTCATTGTTGTTTTCTGGGTGACCTTTAGCATTGACTGTGACCCGCTTGGAGACCAACATTGCCTTCCTCCTTTTGGCTTCAATGAGGGCATTGATGAGGCGGAAACTCACCACTGTGAGGGCTATGCAGGGCAGAATCTTGATTACCACACTGTTTTTATTTTTTCGTAGGTTTTTTTTAAAGTTAGTTTTGTAGGGGATTTTTGAGAGTTTGGTCAATTGGTATAAATTTTTTTTTGTGTGTTGCACAGTTTTTTGCAATTTTTTCAAGCGGTTAGATTTTTATTGCAATTGTTGTCACCCGTTGATTTTTTGGATTGCCAAAATTTTCCCAATTTTTTTGAAGCCCATGGATTGTTATTGCAAATTTTGTCATCCGTTAATATGTTTTTGTGTCCATTGCAAATTTTCCAATCCGATGATTTTTTTCCAAATTTTCCCACCCGTTGATTTTTGTACATTTACCCAATTATTTGCAATTTTTCAAATCCCATGATTTTTGTCAATCCCACATTTATTTACCCACCCCCCATTTCCGTCAATATCACATTTTTTCATACAAAAATATTTTCCAACCCCACAATAATTATTTTCCCATTATTTAATGCAGCATCAGCGTCAAATACGAAAGAGTTTTCGTCACATTGAATTTAAGTATTCCAAAATTTCGTTGTTTTTTTTACAGTCATGGCGTGAGTAAAGATGAAAGCAAAGACCAGGAATTGAAAAGTTTTGTTGAAATTTTCCCGGATGTTTAGATTTTCATGAGTGATGATTTGGTTCCAATTGACGTCATCATTTCAATTCAAGGAGAGGTCCAACATGGAAATAAATAAAGAAAAACAGAATCAATTAATTACAAATTCTCAAATCCTAATGGTCTCCACCCCAAATCTCTAAGCCCCATCATATGCATGTAAGAAAACAACATGCACCTTGAAAACAGAGGAAGGAGCCTAAAACTATAAATGTTTTATAGGGAAAAAGTCCATCTTTTTTCCCACGTACACATGTGCCCCTCATCGTTTACATTACCTCCATAACATAATCTACAGGAACTCATTACCTTGTGCTTATCACAATACCCTCAACCTTTTCAAACCCACATGGCTTCCCCCTTCTCAAGAGCTCCTCATGTTTAGAGGAAGTAAAAAAAAATTACGGACGTAGACTTATAAAGAAGAAATGGAACGGATGAGGGTGGGAAAAAACCTTGTAAATTAGCAAACTCCCGTGAATTACCCAACCTTTCACTTGTTTCTCATTTCTCTCTCTCTTCACCTCCAGCTATTGAATTTTTTTCTTCTTCTTCTTTCCATAAACAACTACATAGAAAATATGCATATGAAAAATATACATAGTCTAACCCCCCAGTAAATTCTATTTCCATGTTTATAATGAGATTGAAAGAAAAATTATGTTTGAGCTCATTTCCCTTGAAAATTACGACACGTGTAAAAACAAAAAAAACCAGGGGATTTTTTCTTCCCTTTTTCTTTTCCTACACAAACACTAATTTCTTTTTCAAGTATAAAAAAAACCTTGAATTAATTTCGACCTCTCCTCTTTACTATACTAGAGAAAATTTTCCTTACATATACTCAACGTGGAAAGAACTCCGCTGTAGATAAAGTCTCTCTGATGAATCAAAACTAATGACACTTTCCCTCTGTACGATTTCCCTACATTATAAATTCCTACGCCCTACGTGTTTCTTTTTTTCTCAGCCCCCCCCCCTCCCTCAGAAAAATTCATCTAAACATGCGAATTTGTTTCCCTAGAAAATGATGAATGATATTTGCATTTTTCAAAAGGGAAAATGTTTGACACATTTTTTACATGCGTGGACTTTTTTTTAACATTAGTCTAATTTTTTTTACCTTTCTCTCTATTTTTAGGCTCAGAATAATAATAATTTAAAAAAAGTCAGGATACAGAGTAATTTTCTCTGACAGAGCTATAATGTCAATAAAGAGGTGGGACCTGAAATTGTAAAGATTTTCCCTTGACAAGGTTTAGAGAAGAATTATTTAGTAGGAGAAATTCATGTGATGCATGCTTATTGAGTGGGCATTAAAATCTAGAGAAAAGTTTCTGAATTTTATTTATTTATAAAGAAACTGTTCATCTCTATTGGTGGCTGGAGTGTAGGAATATATAGCACTTTGTGTGTTAAATATGCAAGGAGCATGCTTTTAAGTGAGGAGAGTGGGGAAATGGAGAAATCCTCGGAATTTGGGAGCTCATTCTTTTTTCAGTGTGAGTCTGAATGTTGGAATAGAATGAGTGCGTGTGTGGAAGTTAAATTTTTTTCCTAGAGTAAAACTAAATGAGGTTTGGAGCTCTTTAAATCTTACATGTACGATATGCCATGATCATGCATGGAGAGAGATTTTTTCCTAAGAGTTGGAAGAGAGAAAGTGTTCGTGCCAAAGCATGATCCTCCAAGATTAATTTATACTTAGTAAACTGCCAGATTTTTTTATATGAAGGAAATTTTATGGGGGTTCCTTATTATTATTCGAGAGTTTTTTCTCTTTGGGTAGGTTTGTAGAGGTACGTACAGTGAATAATTATTATAGAGCAGTGGAGGGGAAGGCTGGGTATAAATAAGGGGATGCTCATATGTCTATTATCTTCTTTAGTATTAATGACTATGCTGGGGAAAGAGGGGAATTTTAGAATATGAAGGATTTCAGTTGATTGGAACTAAAAGGGGATTAATGGGATGATTCATTGTAGGATTGGTAATGGTTTGGGTTTATTGTATGGGAATTTCCATAATAGGGGAAACTATTGTTATTGTACGTGTATGTTTTTTGTATTGGAAACGGTGGGTTTTAAGGTAGGGCATGTTTTTTAATTCAGGGATTTATGTCTTGAACTCGATTTACATATATGTTGCTGGGGGGTTTGGGAAAATTATATGTGGTTCATAAAGGGTGAAAGTATATGGGGAAAGTGCACAAGTTATAAAGTATATGATGAAAGCACATAAATTATAAATAAATTATAATAAATAAATTATAAAGTATATGGTATAATTATACGGTAAAATTACACTGTTAAACTATGTGAACGAATAAGTCTATGGAGAAAGTATGTATAGATCGAAAGCACATGGAGACATGTGGTGAAAGTATTGGAGAAAATATCGGTGAAAGTAATGGAGAAAATATAGGTGAAAGTATTGGAGAAAATATAGGTGAAAGCATTGGCGGAAGTACTGGTGAAAGGACAGGGATAAATATATGGGGAAAACAGGCAAATGTATAGGGAAAATCATATGTTAATGTAAGGGTGAAAGTATAGATGAAAGCATGTTGTTAATGTATGGGGGAAAGTATAGGTAAAAGCATATTGTTAATGTATAGGCGAACGCATGTTGTCAATGTGTAGGTGGAAGTATAGGTTGAAAGCATATTGTTAATGTATAGGTGAAAGTATAGGTGAAAGCATATTGTTAATATATAGATAAAAGCGTTATATGTGAATTCGTAGGTGAAAGTATAGGTGAAATCATATTGACGTGTGGTAAATAATACAGGTGACTAATTGAAGAGAAAGTAAATGGAAAAATATAGGATAAAGTATATGGTGAATTCTCATGGTGAAAGTACAGGATGGAATATTTTTAATTTCCCTCCTTTTACTAATCCCTTTCTTTCCAATGCCATATTATTGAATTCCACAAAAAACAGTCCACGTGTATTTAAGTACCTTTGTAAGAAATTATCCGGATTGAATCCTCCATACATACAAATAAGAGGAATTAGTAGGGATTCTCCACTCTTTTCCAACCTAATTGTTCCTGGCATGTTGACTCAGGACCTACGTGAAAAGGATATGGAAGCTAGAGATGAAACTGGTTTGTGGGGTGTAGGAGTGGATGAGAGGAGGGAGAAAAAAATTAGGGAAGTGAGTTGGTAGATTAAAACTGGAAATTAAGTGGAGATGCCTGGAAACTATTGAGAGAATAGGGTTAATCCCAAACTCAAATGGAATTAGAGGGAAAGGCCTTGAATCATTTGGACTTGAATCAAAGAGCTCACCTAGTAGCTTTAGGATTGTTACAAGGGCTTATAATATAGCCAGAAGTTCTTTCCCAATTGGCTTCACTCTCTACTATTTATTTGTTCCTCGCCAATCTGTAATAGAGCCCTAGCTTTTTCCACTACTGAGCTAGTAGTAACAAACAGGGAAATTACTACGTAAATAAACGAACAAGCTCTCTCTCTCTTCCTGTACAAGCCATGAACTTTCCCTTCTACTTTTCCACATAAACAATCACCCGAATAATTATTATTAACATTCCCCTTTCTCTCCTACAAATACGCTCTCCACTTTCTCCCTTTAACTTTTAAGTAAATGTAAATAATCCCATAGGACTTGGCATGCAGAATTTTCAGTACTCACCAATTCCTACTCAACTATACCCAGAATTTAATAATTGGGAATTACAAATAAATCAATTTAGGATTTATCCTTGAAAATTCCCAAGGCTAAAGGATATATTCAATTACATTTTGGATCTAATTTCCTTGGAATTATATAAAAAAAATTGTAAAACCTTTCCAAAAACTAATAATCCTTGCAAAATTCATTCTAAGAATCAACCAATCAATGAATTCCTCACAAAGTTTCCATGACGGGGGACATTTTCTTACCTCCAATAAAAATGTATAAATATTGTACGAAAAAAACTTCGCCAAGACTTGCAACTTATTATTTATTAAACCAGTGAAATTGTATCTTCACAATGATTGACATTTTGCTTTTTTCATTTGTATTGGCTCACAGGAAAATGTCAAGTCCTCGGATATTCCTCCCCTCCTATGACAAATACTTGATCCTTTTCTATTATACATGCCACTGTCTCTACATTATTTCTTGCCTTCAAAGTGAACCCTTATTTATATTTATACCCTCAAAAGGCAAATATTATTTGCATTTTCATTTTTATGCCTACAACGCAAGAGTCAAAGCCCAAGAAACATAGCAACCAATCAATAGAAGACCCAAGTGAAAGCTCAGATCAGAGTTACATTTTATCCATGATTTTTTCCTCCTCACCATGTGAAAATCTCTAGCAACAAACATGTTCAGCGGAGAGAGTTGATGTATTTGAAGTTTTGTGAGGAAAACAAATATTCAGGGTAAACTGAGATTGGCGTTTTGGAATTATAAGGTTTTTAGGTTTTCAATGACAATTTAAGAGGAAAAGGTTACAAGTTCGGAAGCTAGATTACGACTAACTTGTTAGAAACAAGACGCTTCAAAAGAAGACACGAATGAGAGGTAAAAATAGAAAGGCACAAATTCAGTCATACAGGCAAAGGGTCAATCATTACATTAATTTACATCAAGGATTAATTATTGCAAAAATAACATAAAGCATTTCATTGTCTACCAGGTTGGAACAACCTAGATAATTTACATTGGACTCGAATTGTAAGAACTAACAAGTTATTTAAAGGATTTATAAATAACATCAACAAAGGTAAAACAATAAGTAGAACAAAGGTACAACCACGATCAGACGAGCTGAGAATGAATCGTCGGTCACTAAGGGTCAAATGGATAACACAACAGGTAAGGTTCATTAGCAAAATGAGTCAAATTGCAATAATCAGGTGCAGGTTAGGAATAATGGTGCCTAAGAGAATACATGCATAACAGGCAGAGGAGTTGGAATTGTGGACTTTCTGGGTCGCACAAAGAAGGTAATATTTCATAGTTTCTGGGGCGGAGGCAAGGAAAGGTCGCCGTTGGAAAGAGGGTTAAAAGTTGAGGGGGGTTCATCCATTGTGCATCCATGAATTGCACACAGGTCACGAGATACAGAGGTAACAAAGTGAGGGTCAAGTAGGTAGGTGGGGATAACACACACTGGCATGAGAAGCGGGAATAGGGCTTGAACATAGAAATACATACATAAACCATCTCGCAGCATTAGCAATTAGCATAAAAATTGGGAAAACGTAAATATACATAGGAATGCATGAGTGCAACATAGACAACAACAAATACAGATCAAATCCCAAAAAGTATATATAAAAATAGTTCAATCGTGATTGAATAGTACACATTTTGAAATGAAGCATATTTATTTACAAGGATTTCGTGCTAAAAACTATCAAGAATAAATTAAAAAATAATTGACCTTGTAACTTTGCGAGGATTTGGAGAAAAGCTTTTTAAAGTCCATGAGAAAATTTAGCCCCATTCAAATACCTTTTCCCCTGGAGATTTATATGGGAAGGAAAGAATAGCCACTATGCATCGTTGATTAGTTGGTCTCTTGTGTATAAAGGAGGACATAAAATGAAGAGACGTCTCCCTATACATCTTTTATGGCTAGCTAGGAGGATACGTGTATAAAAAAAGCTAGGACGGGGTTACGAAACTCATGAGAGAGATGAAATGGAATAATTTTGGATTCACCAGACTAAGTATTTGAAATAAAATTATGGTTGGTAGAGAATGAGAGAATGAGAGAGAGAGAGAGAAAATACCAAATAGAAATGGTATTGTGGCACTTGTAAAAGTTTGATATGTTGTTTGGGAGGAGGAGGAGGTAGAAGAGAGAGCTCCACGTTATTAAACAATTTACTTGTGTGTAAATTTATTTGAAATGGGAACAGAAGGGAGAATTTTATCTGTCCCTCACGGATTTACGAGCCTACACTGACTTGACAGTGAGGAGTGTACAGAGTAGGAGCGTGTATGATTAGGATTTTAGCTAGAGCTCATGCATACAACATGAGTTGGCTACTTGTCTTTATCTGTTACTCGCATTTTCTCTCTCTTCTCTCACACTTTCCCTTTTTTGTGGGTTCCCCACTTTAATTTATGTATCTTATCCTTTTCGTTGGTTCGTTCTGTATGTGTGTACTTGGATTTTAAGGAGTAATACAGTTTTTGCGGATAGCAATATAGACGAGACAAGATTTTCTTATTTCTTTACTCCTTTTCTCCACCTCCTCCTCCCGCTTTCTATTCATCTCCTATTCATTACTATTCACTCACATGATTTTCTCCTTGAATTCCAACAAACTTTCATAATATATTTAAAACTTTTATTAAAAACTAACTTTGTATCTCCTCCTTCAAAAACTCCATCTCCTCCTTCGATAATTTATCCCAAGGGAGAAAGAGGCTTCTATAATTTTATTATTTTTCTATACATTTCCCCCTTGGGATTAATCTTAAATAAGAAGATGCTCTCTACGGACTCTACATGGGACACATGTCTAAAAAATCAACTCTATTTTTTTATCTATATCCCATAGGCTCAAATGAAAATGTCCAGAAAAATTTGACAGTTTTGGTAGTAGGAGAAGGGGAAAATTTAAGAGGAGAAACTTTAGTTTTTCCATTGGTTTTAAATTCAACATAAATATTGTACAAAATCAACGATAATTTTCTACCATCCAGACATGAATGACTCATAGAAAATGTGATCAAATGTCCTTGGAAGCCCTAGGGAATGTGCAAATGTTGGTAGGAGGAAAAATTCACCCTATTTCCTTGTTAAATAATTAAATATTAGTTTCAAGTGAAAGTAGCTTTTATTTGAGTGAATGTATTTTTTAATTAATGTTTTCTCTTCCCTCTAATTGAACAGATACTCAAAATGCTAGAAATGTCTTCAAATATGCCTAGAGCTATTGTATGAAAAATTGGTAGGAGGACAAAAATGGAGAAAGTCGTTTTCTTTCAACTCAAAAAAATGTCAAAAGTTGTAAATGTGGTGACATTTTTTTAAAAAATGTCCAAGTAATTATTGTAGAAAGTTCATAGGAACGTGTACATTAGTATTAGAGAAAATTATTATTACAGGGATAGTGTATAGCTTTAGGTATAACATTTGAAAGTTTGAGAAGGATTATAGCGGAATAGTGCTTATGGAGAGAGAGAACACAAGTCCCTCGTGGCTCTTTACAAAGTTATGGGAATGTAAGGATAAATTATGAATTGTTTGGAATATTATAGGACTTTCTCTTTCTCTCTCTCTCTCTTTAAGAATAATTTGTTAAAATATAATAGCATGTAAATTGCAGCCTGCAATAATGTAACTTGTAATGAGCCACAATTTGCAAGTCATTTTCCTTCATCAACCTTTTTTGCTCCAGCGCATTTTCTTATTCTCTTTCTTTTTCTCCTAAAAAATCTTCTCAGTTTATTCTCAAATGTCTTTCTCTTTCCTTCCCTGTCTCTTTCCTGTCTCTTTCTCTCTATCTCCATCTTCCATTTTATTACAACTCTCTCTCTCTTTCTTCAAACATAAAAAAAATTACTTGATAAGATGATCCATTAAAGATTCACTTTTTTCAACATTCAAGAAAGAAACTTTCTCCAAAGAGAAAGTCACAATTTACTTGGAATCTCCAAAGTTGAGAGATAGAGAGCAAGGAAAAAGAGTATTTTTTAATTGCATCTCTCTTTTTCACACAAGATTGAATATGTAGATTTCTTCTCCATTTTTTTTACTTCATACTACAATCTTATAAAAACAAAGAAGAAGAAGAAGATCAAAAAAGAATTCAAGAGAAATTAAACTTCAAATTTCTCCCCTAACTTTTTTAAAAAAAAATTGACCTTTCACAAATGAAACTTTTTTTTTCATAGCTTGAGGCACACATAATTCAAATTTCCTTGTAATTAGGTCACGTATTAGGTCTTCCCTATCTTTCAACCCTTTTTTTCCTACCATAGTCTTGTCTTATCATGGAATATCCCTATGTGTGTAGCTATAACACAGAGAAAAAAAAGTTGAAAAGTCAGGATGCGGTTGGCTATTATTATTCCACGAAAGAACAGAAAATATTTTTTTCGGGTGTGTAAAAAGTTGGCCCATTTTTTCCCTATGCAAGAACACGATTGGCCTGTGTATCATGTGAAGTTTTTTTTTTCAAGCTTCCAAGCAGTAGTATGAACAGAATGAAAAGTATGAGGACACACGAGGTAGGAGAGTGAAAGCAAATGAAAGCCAAGAATCTCCTTTTCATATGATTTCCCCCTTGTAATCACTTTCCCCATATAACTCTCACCTATGTATAGACATGAGACACATGCAAATAAGCCATACCAAAACCATGTGTGCTTTCCTTGTGAAAAGGGAAAAGATAGTGCTTTTATCATATGCTATTTACATATGAACCTATATGCAGGCGTATATACATTAAAATACATTAGCGTACATAAGAGTATGCATGGAGCAAGAACCATCCATGCAGAAATTGTTTACCGTAGAGAGAATAAAGAGCGCGCATGAGAGTATGTGTGTTTTTGTATATATGTGTGTGTGTGTGTGAGAGAGAAAGAGAGACGAAGTGGAGAAAGGGAAATTATTTCACGCCTTAACACCAATATCATTTATGCATATAGACTAACTAATCATTATGTTGGTTACATTTTGTCACATTTTCTTCCACGGTTCAAGCTTTCCTTACAAACTCTCTCTCTCCCTCACTCTTCCCGTGAAGCTCCCATGAGCCCCTAACTAGTAATTTATATCCTGGAGAGTAGAGCATATTGTTCTAAAATACACACACACACACACACGTATTCTTATACATACTGTACGAAAATACATACAAATTCTTATGCATATTGTTGGAAAATACAGACACCCACACGTACTCTTGTAAATACACACCCCTTCAAATCCTTAAACGTACGTTGACTTACATAGGAAAATCAATGTACGAAAAAGCATACTTGAGAGTTCCATTTAAAACAAACAATTTACAAGGAGACTAAAGTACACAGGGAACAATGACCGTTTGTTTTCCTATGGATCCATTGTTTCCTCTCCTCCTTTCTTCCCATAGACTTTTATTTTTGAGAAGGCGCGACTAAAAAATTTAATTCAAGAACATGCCAAATACTCTTGAGACTTTAGACTTTGTATATTTTCTCTCTCTGAGAGAGAAAAGCTCCCCCTCTCTACTTTTTCTCCCACGGAGTTACATTTTCCGCTCTATTTTGTATAATTCTACATGCATGGAGAGGTGCAAGGTAAACCTGGAGATAAATAAGGATATATTTACGTATGTGTACATACCAACCTATAGGGAAAGCTAGGAGAAAGTGTGTGTGAAAGGAGTATTAAAGTTCTATATGGGAGAAAGCTTCTATACCTGAGAGCTTAACTTCTCTTCCCCTCCTACCTGAGCTTTAATGGATGCAGTGGGGAATTACTCATAAAAATTTTAACATTTTAGTCCCTACTACCCATTAACTTGTAAAAGTACCTAGTCCATTGGAGTGAGTAGTAGTTGAAGGAAATTACGAGCTAGAAAGAGGGAAGCTTGTGTCAGTGGGAATTTTACAACTACTCTTGGAGGTCAATGCTAGGGTGAGAGAGTAAAGTAAGGAGAAAGCAAAAAAAAGAGAGAGCGTGGAAACTTTAGGGCGAAAGACAACTATAAAGTGAGGGAGAAAAACTACAAGGTTTTAAACGTTTAAACTAATATGACTCGAGTAATTTTGATTAAGCTCATTCATGACAAACTTGTAGAAATATTTGTGTTTCCTAGCTTTGGAGAAAATTAATTTATCCTCTTGCTTGAACAGTGTGCAGTGCAGTGTAGGGAAAAAAATGTGTAGAGAGAGAGAGAGAAAAGGAAAGGAAAGTCTTGTAATCATGGTTCGACATGAGAGAGAGAGAGAGAGGGAAAGAGAGAACATTGGAGGAGCAACTTTTTCCTCCTTTCTCTCCTTCGTCTCACGTTTTTTCTCCACACTTTCTCCCTCTCTCTCTCTCTCTCTCTCCTATTACCTTTTCTTCTTATAAGATTTTCAAACTTGTCTCAACTTTATGTGCCCCACCTTCTCACATTTGACTTTTTACCTATATATGACTTTTCTCCGTAGTACTACATACCACTTACACTTTAGTTTTTAAAGGATTTTTATATGTAATAACATAGGAGGAGGAAATATCACAAGCATGTATTTCCTTTCAAAGAAATTCTAGAAAATTGCAACATAATTATGTCAGTTCGTCGTACTCCTTGAGCCCTTTTTGGTACAGTTTTTACAATGCAAAGGAGTGTAAAATTGATCTGATGTCAGGAACACATGCGTTTCCTTTGAGGTAACGGGAAAAGTACGTTTTTACATTCAAAAATTCCGTTCTTTACTCCACGTTTTTGAGACTTGTGTGTAAAATTTGAAAGTTGACGGAGGGAGATGGAATATGAGAGGGACGGGTTGGTTGTGTAAATTGTAACAATGCATTGTATTGGACATTTTTGTACACGTCTAAATTCTAAAGGAGAAAGGATGGAGAAGATTTTGCTATCATCCTCTTATTTCCTCATATAGTAAATACAAATAAAAGGAAAGTAGGGGGAACATTTATTGTTGATACATTTTTTTTAGAAATGTATAGTTTATAGGATTGTTGGTGTGAAAATTTCTATGGGAAGGAGTTTTGCTCATAAATCAAAGATCGAGATAGCCACGGGTAGAAGAAGGAGCATTGCATGAATGGGAAGTTGTGTATGAATTTAAAGGGCCTTTTCTCCGATCCACGTCTCATATTTATGAATTTATTATGTGGGGAATCTTTCAATGTGCTAAAGAAAATGTGTCTTTACATATAAATAGGTTATTGATAAATAGATTGATAAATTACGGGGTGGGAGAGAAAGTGAAAGCAAACTTTCACCAAAGTGAAAGAAAACTTTCACTTTTGACTTTCACCGGATCCAGTACAATGTGAAAGGATCAAGATGACATGTATATGCATAACATACATAATTAAGCCTTTGAAATGGGAATTAGATTAAAAAGATGAAGGTTATAGTAGGGTCCTGGGTGAATTAGAGGAGAGAGAGTGAGTCTTGAAGTGAAAGTCACTTTCAGATTAAGATAAGGACAAAGGGAATGGACTTGATAGAAGGAAAAGATATTTGCATGAGGAAGGAATGAGGTAAGAAATTTTTTTCATTAATGTAGGGAATGAAAGTAAAACGGAAGGAGATCTTGGAGGGAAAAAAGAGAAAAGTATGGATGGGAGAAAGTTGGAGGGAGTGAGAGATAGAGAAAGTATCTAGAGAGAGAAAGAGAGAGAGAGAGAGAGAAAGAATGAGAGAGAGAGAGAGAAGAATCTTTTCTCTCTCGCCGTCATTTCACGGTTCATATGAAAACATTGAAAGTTTCCATTGTAACAGATGCTTTCTCCTCTCCCTTTCACAAATTGCTGCCACTTTCACTTGGTCTCTGTTTAAGAAATCGTCTTATTTTTTCCACCAAAACATGAATCACATTTTAAGTAGCGTAGATAGAATCTATAGAGACAAGGAGGCCCTAAAGTACAAAATCGATGTGGCAAATGCGGAAATCCGCGACTTTCCCTGATATTTACACAGTATATTGTAGCTTTCTCGCTCTCTATGTATTCTTATAGGTAAGAGAAGCAAGCGGAAAAGTGTGCTTTACAGCTTTCTCTCTCTCTCTCTCTCTCTCTCTCTCTCTCTCTAAAATCTATTCATATCAGCTCTTCTCTACGCATATGTACATACATATCTAGATTTTAAGCCCTAAACTTATCCCATGGACTTTCACCATTTACAAAGAGAGGCTCAGAACTCAGAACTTTCCTTACATTTACACTCACAACAAAAGACTCCTGCTTTTTCCCTCTCTTTGTTCCAACTAGTGTACATCACAATAGTATGTGCACTTTCCCTATGCTAACAACACCACACACATGACTTTACATGCTAAATATACAACCCACGCAAAATCCCCCTACCTACGTCCATCGTATAATAGAAAAATATTCTATATATTTTTGATTCCTCTCTGATTTAAATCTCTTTGATATGATCATAATCATGTGAATACAAAGTGAGGTGTTGGAGAAAGTGAAGACAGTGGAGAAAGTCCATGTGGAAAGAAAAAACTATGGAGGAAACAACTTTTTTGTTTTAGAAAATTTCAAGCTCTGTCTAGCTTTTTTACATTTAGGAAAAACTTATGTCCCCCCGTGTAAAACATTACTTACTTGTTCCTATTTGATTCAGTGCACTGCTCTAAAGTTTGTCTGGGATATTTTTTTAATAAAAGCTGACGGAAAGAGAGAGAGAGAGAGAGAGAGAGAGAGAGAGAGAGAGAGAAAGTGAAAAGGGGAAAGGAAAGACATGAAAAATTCACCATTCACATTAAGCATATACATGAGAAAGGTTTTCAAGTACTTTCTCCGCCTTTTCCCTCCTTGTCAATTTTTTATAACCCTCGAGGTATTTAGTGTTGTTTTAATTTCTTACCTACTCCAAACAATCCTGAGAGAGAGAGAGAGAGAGAGGAGTTTGGGAGAAGACCCCCTATAATTTTACATGGAATCTAACAACAAAGTCTGTAATGACTTTCACTTGTAAACGGCTCCTTCATTTACTCTCAACTTTCTCTACTCTCTCTCTCTCTCTAGGAAATTATTAGCTCTCCCTTTATTTATTAACCAATATGTATATATTTCTCCAGAGTATATTTCCCTTATGAACATTTATTAACGTATAACTTTGAGCTACTACTATTATATGAGTATTGTTATTATTATTATTGTTGTCATTATTATTTACTATATATGATTCCTTCCCATATATAAGCTATATATAGTAGTAGAATTTTCAAGGGTCTTAAATTTTCCTCTGGAAAATATTTCTTTTTAATGCCACTATAGGCCCCACATTAATTCTCAGAATGAAAAGAGAAAGGCGCTGGGAAATCTACTTTTATTGTGGGAATTTCCCTTTAATAACCTACAGAGAGAGAGAGAGAGGAAGAGAGGGAGAGAGACCCATGGAGGGAAGTAGACTATGTTGGAAGAATCCTTGCAAAAGTTAATTAATGTTTTTTCCCTCTCTATATTTTCCCCCCTCTTTGTCTCTTCTTGTATGTCGCAAGTTGGAGAAAAAAATCTTTTTTTTACTCACTTGCAATAAAAGAGAAAGTCACTCAATATAATTTCCATGGAGGATATACATATAAATTTCATGCTTTTATTTCAAGTTGAAGGTGTTTTTTCAAAAGACAAGATTTTTCCCTTGTCACTTTTCCTATCATTGTGAATAACCTTTGGGGATTTTATTTTTTCTCACCTGTTTGTCCTTTTATCTATTGTTATAAATATTAAGCATTGTCCTATAGGAGCGTTCCCTTAGAACTTTCACTTGCAAAAGGAATAGGAAATCCTGGATGATTGAATCATTCAAAGTGTTTCTTTGGTCATAAATGAAAGTCACTTTTGAGGTAAAAGGAAATTCCTTTGAACTGTAACTAACATTTTCACTGGAGTGAATAAGTCCAGTCTGCTTTCTCCAAAACTACAAAACATCCTTGAATATCAACAAGATAAAGTGATTATAGTCTTAATAGATAAATGTGGGGCTGTACAAAAGGATAGAGTCATGACTAAGGAATTTCCTTCCCATGTACAAGAAAACAAATAGTAGGGGAGTGAATTTATACGAGCTTTGTTAAGAAATTGCTTCTCTAAATTGGTTGACTAACCTTTAATGTACGAGGATGTACCTCTGTGTGGTGAATTAATTTCCAAGAACATAAACTACTCTGGACTACCTGGAGAAAGGTAAATGTTTGGTGAATTTTACAAGGTGGAGGAGGATGGACGAGAGTAAAGGTACAAGAGAGAGAGAGAGAACTTAATGGGACAAATTGAGCTAATTTCATTATTAACGTCTGTTTTTAGCCTGTCTCTTATGGAGAGATGGTGTGAGAGGCATGGAGGGTGAGAGGTCCTTTACGTATGTACATGGAAATTTTAATCGTTTCATCCTCCTCCTCCTCCTCCTCTTTCTTACCTTGAGGACACAATCAAAAATTTACTCTTGGGTTAGGTTTTGTTAGAGTCAAAAGCCTCTAGGTAAAATTTCCCTGGTTAAATATTACATATGCATAGGTTGGAAATGACTCATGTCACCCAAGAGAATGAGAAGAGACGGAGATGGGATCTTTAGGACTTTCACTCACTTTCTCTTTCTTCTCACTCCTTTTGGGGGGTGAGAGAGTGAGAAAAGAGAATTTTAACACTTTACTCTGTCTCGCTTCCTCCTACTCAAGGAAATTGTACTACGCGATAGTTAACGAGGCTGACTTGTGCCAAGGTTGTTTAGTGTAGTAGGTTTGGAGCTCTATTTTATTTATAGTTGTTTGGAAAAGCTTAGGGTTATTTTAGGGAAAGTTCCCTGGAGTCATTGTGACATGGTAGGAATGGCATGTACACATAAATATAGCGGGAGATTAATGTGATTATGCAAGGTATAGAGGTCTGAGGGTTGTGTGTATAAAATCATAGAGAATCCAATTTTGTGCTTTTAACTTACATACATACACAATGTAATTACATGGTGGATTCCACTCTGTAATTATCCAATCTTCTTGTGTATATGTGGCTCTCTAGTTGTGGATAGAATTCCTAGCTTTAATTTTTGGCAAAATGCAAGTCCATTGAGATGTGGAGAGAAAGAGAGAGAGAGAGAGAGAGAAAGTCATTGCATTCAAATTACATGAATGCACGTGTGCTCTGTCATTAGAGGACTTTCTATAGGGTAGGTAGTTTTTAAGGTAGAGAGAAAGCAGTGGTAGTAAATAGAGCAAATGTCAGGCATCAATTTCCATGAAAGTGGAAAACCATTCAAATTGCTTCATATGTTATGAACCCTTGGCTATTATACTCAAGGTATGTTAATTCTTCTACGTTTTTTCCTCTTTTTGGGATTAATGTTTAAAAAAGCAAAGACTATTTCTAAGTGAGATTTGGTAAGGATGGAGGTAGATATGAAGGGGATGAGTATTAATTTAATGTCAATTTGAGTATATCCCTAGTGGTCCTATGGCTATTAGCCATTACTTACATTATGCAAGGTAATATGTTGTTGGTGGGTAAAGGAAAGGTGGTAGTTTTTCAAATTAGTTCCAGACCTTAATGGTCCTGATTATAAGTTAATGTTGGAGCCATTTTCTACATGGCCCTTCCTGGTAATTTGAGTGGGTCGTAAAGTTCCTCTCCTTTATTTACTATATGAAATGTGTAGTAGTGGAGGACCACAAAAATATCCTCCTTATATATTTAATATGAATGAGAGAGAGAGAGAGAGAGAGAAAGCTAAGGATTTATGAGAGAGCGAGGAATGAGGAATGAAATAATAAAAAAAATGGAGGTATTTTCTCTCTCTCTCTCTCTTGGGTCTTTCTTTTAGTCATTTCCGGTTGTTTCCAACTCTCAGGGACTTTCTCCATTGAATTTGTACAATGACTTGCTCCATTGACTTTATCCCTTGGATTTCTCCATTTACTTTCTCCGCTCTGACTTTCACCCAAGTGATTTCCTTTGATTTTGATGCATGTATAGAAATAGGTTGGTAATGATAAACATTTGATTTTTCCAAGTCACTAATAATTCATCTGTAATTTGATACAATCTTTGTGAATGTCTTGTCCATTGCATTGTAATTAAATCACGATAATTGAAAGAGTACACGAGGATGGAATTCTTTTACGTCCCATAAATGACTATCGTATGTCCGTTCATTGCAAATTGGCAAGAGTTTTGAGTAACTTTCCAAACTATACATACATTTGTAATAATAATAATAATAATGGTTTATTGTCTTTAATGCATACACAATTACAGTACCATTACTACATCTCAGGTAAGGATCCTGA
>JAQFXU010001154.1:0-33174 GCA_034693705.1 Spatulosminthurus flaviceps
TCACACGAAAATAATGGTTAAACTAACCAATGGTTAATTTAACCATGGTTAAGTCCACTAGTGAAATCAAGGTCTTAGGCCAGCCCCCTTTTTCCGTATGGTACTCCATTCGATCCTTGATGGCTTGCATGATGGGGCACTTAAACCAATCCTGGCAAAGATTTTTACAATCATCCATGTCAATAGACCAGACCATCATCCCACCCAGACCTTTCTCATAAGCAAGATCAACCTGAAATGTAAATTGTAAAATTTGTAAACAATCAAAATGAGTTGCTATAGTTACCACTTCAAGTGCAGAGTATAGCTGTATTATTAAATCAAGTACGTAATAAGATCCTCCTCAAAAATGTGTACGCTAAGCAAACATTTTTGCATGATAAATATTTGATTTCTCTATCCCAAGTGACTTATTGACTCACCTTTTTCTCCGTACTTTCCGGATTATCATATCCAATCCAAAGTGTGTCATTAAGAGCATAAGGGACTTGAGTCTCCTCATCAAAATGAATTTCGAAGGGTGATGTGGAGAGTGGAATTTGGTAGCAAATCTGTTTTAAAAGCATGTCATGTATGAATAAACATTCCAGTGTCAAACACTTGAATTTCTACGTATACGCATATGAGCTTTCCAGGCTTACCCCAGTGTATGAAATGGTCCCCTCAGTAGCCAAGAAAGGCTCCATTACTCCATGGCCATCAGCTATGTCCCAATAATTATGTTCAGCTCTACTTTTCATGGTGTATGTTTTCCCGTAAGTTCCAACACCTTCATAAGTGCCAAAGTATATAAAAATTTAAAATACGTGCTAAATTTATAGTATTGTATTCTAAATATCGTGGGCTGAAGTGCAAAAAGGGCTATAAATTTGTATTTCCCATAACCTTACGAAAATTATAGCTTCTTTTGCACTTTAGCCGACAATATGTCTATAGAAAAAATATTGCATGAGCGTATATATACAAAGATTGCGGGAAATTCCATACCTAGGACCAACTTCTCGGGACTTGCCCCGGCTGCTATGAAATTGTCGATAATTTCTTCCTATTTATTTTTCCCAATCAATAATAATATTTTTTTATTAAATTTTTAAATTCAACCATAGATCGAGTCTTTGAGATTATACATATATTTATTAGTGTAGATTAATAATACAGATAAATCTAACTATTTTTAGCTTACAATGTTCAACCCATCAACTGCTGGCCCTTCTCTGGAGGAGCGTCTTAAAGGAGCATGATGGCCAATTCTCTGCGCCGCATCCGACCAAGTCCCAAACATTCTCAAGTCATAGGCCATGAGATGGAAATAATCTAAATATCTAAAAAAAAAAATCACCTAAACTTTTCCAAAACATTCATCCTTGGGTGGAAACAAGTTTAATAGGCAGCTAGCGCAAACACTTACGTATCTCCCGTATAAAACTTATAGCACTTATAGAACGTATAGATGAAATTTTTACATGTAAAATTTTGGTTTATACGTTCCATAAGTGCTATAAGTTTTATACGGGCGATACGTAAATGGTTGCGCTAACTGCCTAATAATTAAAAAAGGGAAAAAATAATTACGTACGCATTCATGGATCGAACGCTGTAAGATTTATCAATTTTATCTGGTCCACATCCGACGGCAGCAGTGAGTAAATATTCTTTACCCATCTCAGCCTCCGCTTGCTCAAGAGCAGTATTTAGCGCCTCAAGAATAAATAGCGCCCCCATCAACATTATTATTTACATGTCATGGGGGGAAAATGTTGTGGGTAGTGCATATTGAAAAAAAAGCGTCTTACATTCAATAATTTGGGGAAATTTGCTTTGTCATAAGGTTCACCCGGAGCGTCGAAGCGTTCATCCGCTGGATATTCCCAATCCATATCAATCCCATCAAAGCCATATTGTTTGCAAAATCTTACCGCACTGTCCGCGAAACTTATCCTTTTCTGCGTGTCATTCGCAACGATGGAAAATTTCGTTGCACCCTCATTCCAGCCACCAACTGCCAAAAGTACTTTGACATCCGGGAAAAACTTATTCCTCCAATCTAACAGCTCCCAGTAAAACCCTAGAAATACACACACACACAGACACACATTAAAGACAAAACTGACAATATTTTTCCTTTATTACAATAAAATAAGAATTTTTTTTATTACTAGGATCAACTGTATTGATGATTGCCCCATCTTCTGCTACTCCTGCAAAGGCAAATATCATGTGGGTGCATAAAGTTCCATCAAAGTCTTGCATGTTGAAATCTCCAGGAGCTGTAAAAATAAAAATCCTTCCATTTGTCATTCACAATCATTTTACTCAATTTTTTTCATTTTAAAATCTCATTAATATTATTAAATTCTCTCACATGCCCTTCCTCCTGACCAGGATTGCCAATAGCACATCCGAACCCCTGTCAAAATATTAAGCTCTTTCATGTAAATTATCCAGAGTCACGAAATTACAGCTTATTTATACATAAACAATAAAAAACATCTACCTCGACCAGCACCATAGCCCAGACCCAAACAAACCAAGAAAAATAGCTGGAGCTCTGGAAAATTAGCAAAATGAATCCGGATTTTTCACACTTTTCTCACAAATTTCATTACATTTTACTTACATTTTAAATAATAAGTTTTCAATCAAGTTTTCAAATTATGTACGGCTCAATTTATTTTTAACTTACTCATATTTCCACATAAAATCCCTTAAAAGCAGGCGCTACTTTCGACAATTTCATACTAATAAAAATTCATACCCCCATATTTTCAGGCATATCTACAATATAGATGATTAAATTAAATCCGTGTTTAGAGCATATTGCATTGTATTAATTCGTTAGAAAAAGCTGATAGTGTCATTCCTATGGCTTAACATTTCTATCTGTACATTTTAAAACAGGATGATTTGATCTGACAATGAGCTCATCTACGTTATTTGCTTTCGGTAGCTTTTCGTACGTTAAAATGGTTGTCATTTGAAGCGGATTGATGAGGTTGGAAAATCTCGTACTGGAACGTACATATACATGTGTAGGCAGAAAACGTGAGTATAATTTTCTATGGTAATTAATCATTAGAAGAATGTATCGAAAGGCTTTATCATTGGTTGTTTTTTGTTACACAGATAAATAAATGACAGGTGCTATAGTGCTATGATTCCAAGCAGTAGGGGGGAGGGCTCCAACTTTATATTTGCAACATATGTTAATTATTCACCTTGGATTTTTCTATATATTTGTCAATATTTATATGGATATTTCTCTCTCTCTGTATATCTTTACATGTGTGTATATAGAGCTCAATCAAAACTGGAACATTTCATCCAAGATGTAATAGCACTGTATAGAAAACTTTTCCTCTCCATTATATTTTTCAAGGTCCCGAAAGATATGATAAAGCTCTTTTATCTTGAATATGCTCCGTCCTATTGAACTAAAACAAGCATTTGCTTTTAGTTATTACTTGGTTCAATGATGGGGATCAAACACAAGTGAGATGACAATATAATATTTGATTGTCACATTTATGTATAACCGAACTGCATTTAAAATCAAGAGAAACCTCACACTCGGACAGTAGAAAATAATTGAATCATAAAGTTGCCCTAGTAACTCAAATTGCAAGTGACAATATTGCAGAATGTAGAAGTCAACTAAAATGGCCCTTGAAAATCACCAATATTTACCTATAGAAGCTTTGATTTTCCGTGCATTAAAAGCAAAGTAGAAATCAAAGGGTAGCTTTTCCAGGTCATGCAAAAAAACAGAAAGAATCTTGGGGAAATTAATTAATCAATCCATTAGGATTGCTTGTCTATAAGGGGTTGTCTTCGGAGCTTGGGAAATTCAAAGGAATTCAAAGTAGAATTCCGTGCTGGTAAATTTTCCCAATGCAATGCTTTCTCATATTATGTATAAATATATTTCCACTGAATAAAATCTTGCAAATTCATTATGAAATGTGATTTTTGAGGGGAGCAGTCACAGGGAAACATACTAACAAAAATGGTATTGAACCGAATATAAAAAGGCACAATGGATATGTTTGGAAATTCTTAGAAAGTGAACTTGAGATTTGTTACGGATGCTTTCACATGAAAGAAGTCTTTTCCTTTGTAACGCTACACATATATATTTCTAGTGCCATTGAAATGAGTAAATTGACAAACCTTTCTCAAAGGGATTTTTCCAGGGAAATTAATAAGGATAAATCTTGTTCCCTTTTGACTCCAAAAGGTCATTTGACGGCATTCATATTCCCTCATCTAAGGCTCCATTTCACTATAAAAATGGATAACAAAATTTTTTTTTATGAGAATGCAGCTCTTTTTTTTTTAAATCGTATCTGTAATTTAGACTACGTAACATTTAGTATATTTGTTAATAGCATAGGAAATGAAATGATTCATTCAATTCCTTTCGCTCCGCTGTAGTACAAGAGCATGCACGCGAAATACAATGACATTGAACTAACAATAAGTGTGAATGAAGAGCGTATAGTCATTAATTCTGCCGAGCGGATTAAAACTTCCTGGGGATTAATTCATCCAGAACTTACATGCTAATTGTACTCAATTGTGAGAAGAATTTTTCCAACCCAGGGAAATGAGTTCTGGAAATTCAAAGATTGACTTGAGCAAATCTTCCATCCAGTATTCACACAAATATTGGAATTATTGCTGGAGATGTGGAGATTCCCACAGATATTCCATAGATTTGATGGAGATGACAGTGGAAAATAATGAGCCTGACAGGAAGGAAGCGTTTAGGTGTAATTTCAGTGGGATTGAGTAGGTTTCCAGTATGGTAAAGATGATAATTATTTATATAGATTTATTTTATTTACGTAACATACAATATGGTAGATCATTTTTGTAAAGAACACTTTGGAGGAAATTAAAGGGGAAAAGTCCTTGGATTTTGACCCCCACTGGGGACTTACTTATTAGGTGAACTTAGGCGGAAGATGTAAACAAGGATGGAAATAGTGGGTTGAATTGATTGATGAGATTGAGTGGAATTTTGGGAGAATATTGTTTTTAGCTCGTTATAGTGAGAAAATAGGAAATGATGGTTTTATTATTCAAGTTGGAAATATATAACAAATGGTGGAAGGATTTATGAGGGAATTAATGTTGAGGCATGGATATCCCCTGGGAGTGATGAGCTACCAGGAGCCTTTTCTGTCAACGTTTCCGTTCTATATAGTGGGGACTTTGAGTGCTTTCATTTAATGTTCGAGTATATCAGTATGTATTTAAATAAAGGAAGCTTATGTGGTGCTTTTAGAGCCTCAATAATTATTATACTTCAAGGGAGGTGGACATGATTGGGGAAAATTAATGTGATCCTCTTTAATCTTATCCTGTCAAGGAGTGTCACGGGATTGGGAAAAATTGATAGATAGTACGAAAACAACCTCCTAATTGCTCTGCTCTCAAAGCTGCGCTTTTTTATCACTACATACATAGCTGGAAAATAAATAAGCTTGTTTGTAAGGACGATGATATCTCAAATTCATAATTTGTTTAAGGCGCGAATGGATTTCAAGGGGATATAAGAATTTTTCCAACAGGTGTTCAAATCAAAATCAAAATAATATAAGCAGTTATGGAAACTTAGATTCCCCGTGTATTTGAATTGTACAAAAGCTGCTGTGCAATTGAAAATCTAGCATGTTCCATTTAAAGCTAAAGATACTTGGGATGAGCACATGTTTAAAAATAATCAATGATTACAGGATATGTTATGTCAAAGGGGCTAAGCTTCGAGCTTGCATACATTTTGTTTGAAAAATAAAATTTGTGAAATTATTGACTGGATTTAACTCTGATCCATCCCTTACAATAATTTGCCTCACTCCAAAGAAAATTCCAAAAATGTTTTTGTTGGATTTACATGAGGGATGGGAAATCGGGAAAATATGAATTCAAATTCGAATTAAAATATTTTTTCCATTGAATTCCGATTTTTGATACTTTTTGGAATAGCACTTTTTTCGGATCCCGATATGAAGTAAAATATCATTTGAATATTCTACCACACCGATATTCCAATTCGAATACCTTTATGAATACTTTCGTGCACTGTCGCTATCGCGAGTGAGAAAGTAAGAAAAGATGGAAAGTGGTGGAGGAGGTTCATTGTATAGCCCAAAATGGGAGTACCAGAAGAGTAGACGTTTTAAGTCCCAGTGAGAGTAGCAAATACGGTTACAACCTTGATCTTCAATCAATACATCATCCGTTTTTTTTATCATGCCAATACATAGGGCATCTACCTTATATAGTCGGCAATCGTAGTGCTCTTTTGTGGTTCAAAAAGGCGAACTTTTGGTAGCATTTATTAAACCAACCTAGACCTGTTAGACGTGATCTGTCCTTTTCCCATACTCTCACTGAGGAATGCCAGTTTCACCAAACAATAATAATTCTTCCTGTAATTTACACTTCTCAAGTTTATTTGGATGCTTCTAGGGAAACCCCAAAGTCCATATTTATGCCCCACCTGAAAATATGGAGGAATTTTGGGAATTCTTCCCGAATACTTCCCAGAGTCTCCCTGACCTTGGTGGATGGGGTGGACTGGACTGGAAAGTGAATAAAATCCATCAGGTTAAAACGTCTGCCAACGATAATAGCTTGTTTAATGCTTTGATTTGGTCATGTAATGTTTAATGCTCCTCACAATAAATTAGAATGCTTTGCTTGCCAGCTTCACCCCTTAAAAAATTGTCCGGTCAAATCCTCATGAGTAATTTTAACTCTCAAGCGGACCAAACCCCTCAATTCAAGTAAGTTTCTCCTGAGTGAAAAATCGATACATTTTCCCATATCATTGCTCTCTGTCTCTCTCTCTCTCTCTCTCTCAATTCTATTTTCATCCGCCAAAGTTGAAGTGGAGAAAGATCCGTAACAATCAATTAAAAGTGATAAGAATTCAATTACACGCAATAGTGAATTATCACATTCACTTTAATTATAAACAAATCAGCAATTCAAGTAACAGAGCAGAAACTGCACGAGCCAACTTTTTTCTCCGAACATACAACCTCATCATTAATAATAGCAATATATTTTCTAAAGGCTAGAACATTTGTCTTAAATATGTACGTGCAAATTATAACATTGAATTTGAACACAGGTTGAATTTATCATAAACGTCCTATAAAAACCATCAAGTTGAATATTTCCAGGTCACATCTAAATATTCATGTCTCCATAAATTCATGATGATTGATCATTACCTTCAACAATCTCTCTCCTCATGACTTATCATCCACATGATGCCTACATACATTTCCTATCAAAGCCACTAATCAGGTTAATGATTTCAAAAAAACAAGGTGAACCTTACTCAAGGGTTTGGGGGAAAAATGTCCGTGTATAAAAAGCATGTACACAGCCCGGATTTTCACTTTATTCTGAGTCGCCCTGGTCCAATAACAAACACTACTATTATTTGACGAGCAAAATGAAGATTCAAGTTGCATTACTTTTGGCTATTATTGCCATCCATTACACTCAAGCTACGCCTAAAGGTTTGCAAAATAAATCCTAATTTTTTCTTTTTTTTTTTAATATAAAAGCATAATACGAAAATCTGCATAAGTCAAAAAGTGAACCTTTTTCCCCTTTGCTATAAAAATTTCCAAAAGTTTCACTTTTTTCCTTACATTTCTTTACATGTTTTTTTAAATGGTTCATTACCCCAAGTTTTATTCCCATATGGTAATTACTATACTTTTATCATGGAACTTGTAGTCTCCTTTTTTCACCTGATACTTTTTGATAGAAAAACAGCTATTAGCATGGACAAAGAGCACAGATTTTTTCCCATCATCATTCCCCATCATTATCTCCCCCAAAAGAAGAAAGTTTTTGGTAGTTGAAACGATCGAAGCTAATTTAACAAATGGAATGGGAAAAATTCTTTGAACCCCAAACATATAGATTCATTTGTCCATTTAATTATTTCTACCCTTAAAACAAAGGGTAAACTTTTCTCAATCATTTGACAAATATCATGGAAAAGGCGGAAGTTTTTATCCGTACCCGGAAAAATCCTCCACAAAAAGGAAAATAGAAAAGTTTTTCTAGATTCAAATGTCACATTTAATGTTAACCTTTGATTGAGAGTTTGCGGATTTCTGGGAAAATCAATTAATGTGAACTTTTGAGAGTTTGCGGATTTCTGGGAAAATCCATTTTTGATTTTACTGTGAAGCAAAAAAAAAAAACATGTGGAAAAAAATGCTTTTTGGTGCATACAAAACTTATGTAAACATGTTTTCTATAGCTGAGAAGAAGAAAGTCGTTTGTTACTATGGAAGCTGGGCCGTGTATCGTCCAGGCCTGGGGAAATTTGACGTAGATAATATCGACCCTTTCATCTGCACCCACATTATCTATGGCTTTATTGGACTTGGCTCTGACAACAAAGTTAAAGTTCTGGATCCTTACAATGACCTGGAGGAGAACTGGGGGAAAGGTAAAAAAAAAAAAAACTTTCTATAAACTCATATTGACTATTTTTATCCATCCATGGGATTTCATTGGAATGTAACATAACACTATAATGGGAAGTAAACATGGGAGGGCTGAGTATAACTTGACATTTTTTGATGGTGTCAAAAAATATTTCCCCAACACTTTGTACAATAATACAATTTATTATATAAAAAGGGAACTTCCTAGGAGATCCGTATAGGTACATGTTTGTATGTGTGTTGCATACAAGTAACGGTGACCCTTTTAGAGAGAGGATGTGTGGAACGGAAAAGAGTGACAAAAACGCTCTAAACTTTCTCCGGATTGGTTCCACCCTGGAATTGGAATGGCCTTGTAAAAATTTGGGGGGCAAAAACGTTACTCAGGTTGGAATGAAATTTCCATGAGAAAATGTACCACAAATTTTATTACATGGATAGCAGGTTCAGGGCTTAATGAGGATTTCCCAGAGAGAGTGGGAAATTAAAGTGCATTTGGCATTTCTTTATTGAGGTTCTTTAGGCTTTCGCCCGCACTAAAGTTACCATAAAATAGTACAGAATTAAAATGTACCCTTTCCTTTAGTACTGTTTCATAAATGTTTATAAATATGTGCTCTTTGAATTTTTTCTATCATTTTCTCCATAATATTTCCCCCGTTGAAGGGAAGGGATTTGTGGTTGGATGGAAAATGTAAAGGATAATTTTTAGAAATTGTTTTCAAAGGAAATGTGTGTGTGCCCGCCTAATCCCACATTTCCCTTTGAATTTTCATATATTATTTGACGGTATAGGCCTGGAGGGAAGGAAAATATTACTTTCTTTAAGACTTCATTCCCACACTACATACTTGTTTGTAAGAAAATTCCACATTTTACCTTTACATCATATGGAGTTCAGATCAAAGAGAAAGTTTTGAGCAAGTTTATTTTCATTTAATGGGAGTCTTCTCCAGGGGAGAACCTTTTAGACCTTGAGGTCCCCTAACTTTCAACCACATGTTTATTCATGTAATGTTGAGGGTCACGTCCTCAAGCCTTATAAAATGTGCTCAGTACTTGCTCCTCATTTAGCCTTTTATCACGACCTAGGATGACTCTAATTATTGCAACATTCATGCACTCCATGGTTTCCCTTGGAAATTAATTCCAAGGAAAGTTAAGAAAATAGCAAAGTATTTGCTATTTTATCCCTTATTTATCCCTCCCACACATTTCCCAACCCATCTCCGCAGTTGACTTGGTAGCTCACTATATAGAAAAACAAAAACTTTCTTACTCAAGGTTTCAAACCATAAAGTCAAAACTTACAATTGCATAGTTAGAGAAATCAAAGGTATGGGGATTTTGAGACAAATTCATGATTATTTTGAATAAGTTTCCATAGCTATGCTTAGAGATATTTTTCCCTCAATATATAGGCCATTCTTATGATTAGCATTGAGAGGGAAAAGGTGTGGGAGTGAAGAGATCAAATGTAGTAAAAGTTGGAGATAAAAAAGTCTTTTCTCCTCAGGGACTTTGAGCAGAGTGTGAAAGTGAGAAATATTTGGGACTCCATTATTCCCTCTTTTTGTGCCAAATGTGACGTATAGCTTATTACATTTGAGGACTGCACTGTGCGTGTGCATATGTGTACTTATGTAATAATAAAAGTACAAAAGAATGGTAAAAGACTATTACCAATCCAATGCTTTTCCCTAGAGGAGCCCATTTCCCATAGAAGATTTGTTTTTTTTGAAGGAGGGAAAAAATGTTTTTAAAATTATAATTCGCACCATTTCACTTTGTGCTATAAAGAATTCCAAATATGTACATAATCTCATCCTAAGCCATTCATGCACGTATTTATGTACGCATATATAGGGGTGAGTACAAGAGGCTTGTCATATATTTATTCCTACATTTGGCTGTAATGGTTTTAGCATGGAAATATTGGAAAGTTTACTTTTGATAAAAATGAATCCTTTTGAACATATGAATGGGGCTGGATGAGGAAAGATTTGCCAGATATTTGTTTTTCGTTCTATAAAGCTTGAATTTTTATTCATAGGCGCTATGAAGAGATTCACAAAACTAAAGGAAAGAAATGGGGAATTGAAGGCCATGGTTGCTATTGGTGGATGGAATGAGGGCTCTACAAAATATTCTGATGTAAGTTTTCAAATGACTCTTATTTTTTTCCTCTCTTTTCCTCTTCCGCATAGTTTCTATTAATGGGAAATGATATAAACAAGACTCCGTGCTGCGTAATGAAATCTTGTTAAGGGAAAATGAGGAATTGAAAAAAAGGAGGAAGGATTAAATTTGTATATAAAATTCATCTGATTAAAATGATGACTATTTTCTTAGATGGTTGCGACGGCTGAAGGTCGCCGAACTTTCATTAACAGCGTTTTGGAATTCGTCCCTTCCCAAGGATTCGATGGTTTAGATCTTGACTGGGAATATCCCGGACATCGGGATGGGAAACCAGAAGATAAAGTGAGTTGTGTAAAAGAGATGTTTAATCCTGCAGGAAATTATTGTCTCATTAATTTCCTTATTCTATCAAATATGAGAGAAATGCAAAATATGCTAAATCTCACATCAAATGTTTTTTAGGACAACTTTGATCTTCTCATGGCGGAGCTACGTGAAGAATTCAATAAGCATGGATATCTCCTAACGGCTGCAGTCTCCGCGGGTGAAGCTACCATTCGTGAGGCTTACAATGTTCCCAACTTGGCCAGGTATGTAATTTTTACCTGACAATTTGAAAGCATGTCATTACAAATCTTATGGAGCCTTTTTCTCACCCTTGTTTTTTTTTTTGTAGATACTTGGACTTTATCAACATCATGGCCTACGATTTCCATGGTGCTTTTGACAAATACGCCCATCATCACTCTCCTCTCTATGAGCATCCTGAGGATGCTGCCCATGGTACCGCCACCTTTAACATGGTAATTTGAAAATAATAGTAGTTTTAGTAATTTCTTAAGTCTTGTACGTATATTGAAAGGCAGGACAAGAAATTAACATTAATGGGAATTTTAACATTCTGTATAGGCCCATGCTGTGGAAATCTGGCACGAACTTGGAGCCCCTTACGACAAGCTGGTCCTTGGATTGGGAAGCTACGGCCGTGGATTTACCCTTGACAATGCCCTCAACAATAAGATTTTTGACTCCGCGAGCAGACCCATCCCTCCTGCACCATACACACGTGACACTGAAGGTGGTGTTTGGGGTTATAATGAAGTACGTATTTTTTATCATTAACTTTTCCTACCCCATCTAAATGTGTATAAAAAATTATAGAAATTGAAAGGGTATAGGGAAACCATGGATTTTATCCTCTCTCTCTCTCTCTCTCTAGTTTTATCTCCATGAGTGACTTTCAAATGTGGATTTTTTTCTTCACTGAGAGCGGGAATTAAATTGGTGCTAAAACATGGAGGAAGTGTACATATTTACATGGAATTTATTATCTTGCGGGTTCTATTAACGGAGTATTAATTTATTATTGCTGAGGAACTTGGTCAGGAATAAAAGAATAGATAGATAAAATGGTTGAAATTATATCCAAGTAAGATAATATCCTCTCCTTACTTACAGGAGTAATGGATGTGGAAAATATTGATGGGAATTGGTTTTATATGTGAGGAAAACAAATCAGATATTTCCCCCCTAAAAGTAAATGAATGAGAAGGGTCTGATTTATTGGAGTAGATCTGAAGATTCCTCTGCTCTTTCTCTTTTCTTGTGAGAAATTTATTTCATTTTTTCCCCTTTGAAAAATATTATCCTTTACAGGAATGTCTATTACAGGAATTATATTAGTTGCAATATTTTGAGATGTGGAAATTCCGCGAAATTACATATACGAAAGTAAGAGTTGAAGCTCTTGATGTGCAATTTTATCCACCGGGAGAGTTAATTATTTTCCCTGGGAATTTTTCTTTACCAGGAGTTATTTATCTTCTCTATATGGCAATTAATTTTGATTCTCCTCATGTTTTCCAGGAGAACAACATAATATCATTACTCATCCAATTAACTTTTTTCTAGCTGCAAAATGCAGTGTGATTAGGATGTGAATATATGCGTGATAATTACTTTTCTACGAAATGTTGCAATCATTATATGATTTTTGTCTGTATTGTAGATTTGCGTAGATTTACAAACAAACCGATGGGATGTGGTCCATTTGGACAGCTTACGTGCTCCTTATGCCACCCGAGGACAGTATTGGATTGGCTATGATGACAAGGACAGTATCACTGAGAAGGTAAATTCATCTTGTTCTATGTTCAAGCAAAACTTTTACTATACGCGTTGGAGTCAATAATGTCACAAATTATTATAATAATGTCATTCAAATTGTAATGATGATGAATGGTTTTCATGTTGAAAGTCCCCAACCCAGAATCAGAATGGGCTTCACCCATGTGACCCTTCCTGAGTTTTTCATGCGTTATCCCCACACATACCCTAGCATTATTGAAGCTCCTGCGTTTAATAATGATATTTTATAAGGAAGGAATGTAAATATTCACAATTAGAATTGAATTCCCTCTTGGATGTATTCAAATGAAAGAAGAGTTGGTTCAAGTGGGAAGCCTCCTTTTGAGAGGAAAAGGATTTTAGTACTCACTCAGAATATCTTAGTATTTACTCTAAATCAAAGATTTCTCAAGGATTCCCTCCTACTTTCTCCCAAAATCAGTGGATCTAATAATAGAAATGTGAGAAAACTGTACGAGCGGGATTGTGTATTTGTTGGAAGGAAAATACTCAATTAAAATACATACTTGTTTGCATTAAAATACCCCTCACCTTCTTCCTTATGTTGGAGGACAGGATTTCCTTTACCTCCACTTGAAAATTTAGACAAGTTAGTCCAAAACGTGGCTTCTAACCACACGTGTAGTTATTGTCTCTCTTGAAAATTTAAGAGAGGGAAATTTCATGAGGTGGAACTTTGAAAGAACTTTCTTGGGAAAAAGTATTAATACTAAAGATAAATGTGGGAGAAGGACGTTCTGTTGCACACTCACGTGTTTCTTTATCATCCAAGTGTAAATAATAATTTACGTGGGTTTTTATGCTCCAGTGAAAATTGTATTATTGTGGTGGGATTGTGTATCCTCTCTTCTGATAAAATGTCATGATGTCCCTAATAGCGACAATGTATGTTTCTTCATGTAAAATTCACCAAGTTTTTATAAGAGCCCCTTTTGGGCTCTTTTAAGAGTTGAATGCTCTCTGTTATTCTCAAGGAGTTTTCTTGGGTTTATTCTATTCCGCTACAAAAAAGTCAACGGATCTCTTTGGAATATTTCCCTGAAATTCCTCCGTGGGATTTGGGACTTGCTCGTGAAAAACGCCAGCGGATTATTATTCAAGGGTTTATATTTGGTGAAGTAAGAAATGCGTACATACTTGACTCTGCGGTAGTGGCAAAAGGAATGAAAGGGAACGGCACGTTGAAAATATTTTTCTCTTTGTATTTCCGGCATATGCTCTCTTTAAATTTGATCAATGTGGGTCCTATCCATTTTGAAAGGGTTACTTCCCTTGTTCCTTCTACTTGTATTGATGAAGAATGAGAAAATAATTTGGTCACATTTTTCTAATATGAATAATAGTCCATCTTCGCTCGAGATAAGGGCTTAGCTGGTGTGATGGTCTGGTCCATTGAGACTGACGACTTCCAAGGGACCTGCGACGGAGAGACCTTCCCACTCATCAAGGCTATGTGGAGAGCCGTCAATGGTAACTTTTCCTTAGTCATTCATTATGAAGATTCTCTCCTACGTTTAGAACATAGAATCGTCTTGGGATTCACTGGAAGGGAAAAAATTCCTAGGAAAATTGTCAAGTACATTCAGACCACCTCCTTTTGATTTATAGGACTCATTTATTTCACGAGTACTTCATTTCAATTCCATATGCTATCGCCTTTCTTATGAAAGAAAATGTATTTTCCTTTCGCTTTTTTAAAAGAATTCTTATTGCTACTGTTGAAATTTTTCTCTCCCTTATGAAATAACTAAGGGATTTATGAGTTCCTGGAAAGAAGGGAATTGTCACATTTAACTCAAGCGTATATAGGAAATATTAAATAAAAAAGTAATGTAAACGAACTTAATTAAATATTTTAGTTCCATTTTCCTTATAATTCTTACAGTCTATATTTACTTTATGAGGGAGAAAAGCTTCATTAAGAAGTTTCCCAAGAATTTTCATGGCGTATTAATTTATGATGGGAGTAATTTGAAATATTGAATTGTTGATTTTAGGTGACATCATTGCTCCTCCCCCACCAACCACCACCACTCGGGATCCTAATCTTCCCCCAGAAACCACCACGGTAAGGATAGAAAAATAATTTCTAGGGACTCAAATACCAAACTATTTTTTCCCCTGGTTTTTTTTTTTTTTTGGGTAGAGATCAAAAACCCGGAAATGTTGCTCAAAAAAGCATTTTTTCCATAGTACTAAATGCTGGAGAAAAAACATTTGTGAAGAAACTAGAGCTGTTTATTTACTCTGCTCTGGGTAAAGAATTGTCAAGACTGCTCTTTTTCCTTGTGGACAGATCCTTTCTTCTCCTCAAGTTTCCAGCCTAATTTTATTTCCCAGTTTGTATTGATTTTGATAGGAAATGGGATTTGGGTTCCGGTGAGGAGGCCGTAGATAAAAACAAGCTTTACTTTCACAATAGCAGAGATATTTGAACAATTGGAAATGATATTGATCATAGAATAATAGGGAGTTCCAAGTATTTCACTTATTGTTAGTAGTTCCTTCAGAAACTCGACAATGTGTAGGAGCCCATGAGAGAAAAGTTTCTATGGGGAACCTAAGCCTGTCGAGATTTTGTTCATTGCATCATTGCTTTGAGAATAGCTTAATTTTCGATTTGATTTTTTTTTCAGACTACGACAACAACGACAGGCCGACCCATCCCAACGGGAGAGCCCAGTCTGTACTGTAAAAAGCCGGGCTACAACGCGGATGAGAATGACTGCCAGACTTTTTACCAGTGTAATTGGGACCCAATCAATAATAAATGGGATTTTGTCACCTTCCATTGTCCACCTGGCACAGGTTTTAGTGAGATCATTAATTCCTGTGACTACGATTACAATGTGCCCCGTTGTAGGGTTTAGCTCCCATAGAATTTCATTTGAAATCCCCCAATAGGTTTGGATGACTCAAAACTTTTCACCATTGTAAAATATACATGTATTTTTTTTTTGGTGTGCTTTACTCAAAATCTTCATTTTAATAAAAATTCCTATAATTTTGAACAATGAATTATATGCTATGATTGGGTGATTTCTCGTTTTTTTTCTTTCGCTCAACTTTATCGTCATTCATACGATAAAATCTTATGGATTTATGGACCATAGTTTTGTTGCGGAACAAATGTAACTTTTTTCCATGTTGTAGACGTTGTAATGCATTTCTGTTGTATGATAAGGTATTTAGGATGGGGAAAATTAGGTGAAAAGGAGCCTTTCCAGGTGATTATCTTCTTTAAAAAGGATTTCACACGTGAGAGGGAAAATATAGTGTTAGAAGAGGTACGATGCAACAAATTTATTCTTCTTCTTCTTCCTTTCTTCCAACTGACCAATCCTAAAGAGCATTAGCTCATTCCGAGAGGGAGGACTAAGGAGAAGGAAATGGTAAAGGTGAAAGATACTTTTTGAGCGTACAAGGAAATGGGATTGGTAAATCCTGAGATGTGCTTTTTTAAAGGAGTTTTTATTACACTTGAAGCAAAGCCTTTTTTCCCCAAGAAATGCTCATAATAGAGAGCATTTACACAATCCTTTCCCTTCCCACACAAACTTCCCAATTTCCGCCTACAATTTCTATTGTATAATGCAATGCTAAAAGCTTTTGTGGCAATTTGGATTCTCTAAAATTGACACCAGACCCGTGAAAATCCTACATTGTATTTTCCATAGATTGAGGTAATTTTCAAAAGGTTAGTATTTTTCAAAAACATTTTGACTTGAAACTTGATAAATTTGTTGTTGTATAAGAATTGTTAGGATATTTTAGGAATGGAAGAGATAAAGGCTGGAGAAACTTATCTTGGCTGGAATAGCCATTGACATTTATCCAGAGCTTTAACAATAATTATTATTATTTGTGTGAGCATGTATAAACTCTAAAAATGGAAGGATCAACAGATAATTAAAATCCCTTGTATATTTGCTCATGTGCAATTTAGCCCGGAGTACTCCTATTATTGTATGTATATACACATTTAACTCTACAAGCATGATTAAATTAATCGGTGACATTTACCAGTCTCCAAAAATAACCTTGACATTTTTGTCCACACACAAGAAATCCATATCTTTCTTCAAAGCCCAATAATGTAAATTGAGGCAGCAGGACAGGAAATACATGAATATTTTTAAATCCCCCTAAGGCTTTTTTAATCCAGCTTTTTCCTATGGTTGGGAAATTGAAAGTGACAGGAGAGGAAGTAGTAGGAGGAAATCCAATGACAACTCTGACACACAAAACTTCTATGAAATTCCCATGGATGGGAGAACCATCTCAAAATATTTTCTCCCGGAAATTCACATTCTATAAATAATTTTTTTTTTTTTTTTTTTTTTTATACATAAAAGTCATATGCGTTTTTTCCTCTTGAAATTATTATTCCCAAACCACCTCATTTCCTCCAATACAAGATAACATAAATGCACTCTCATCCAATATTCAACTTTCCCCCCTTTTACCATAACAATATGTACATCAAATTCTACGCTATACTCAACACAAGAAAATCCAATTTTCACCAAATTTACAATAATTCAACAAAGATATTTCTACGTCGTAAAATCACCATTCAATATTGAAAATCCATTTATTCAGAGGAGCCTTCAAAAATTTTCTATTTCTCTAATCATTCACATTTCCCATGAAAATTTAATCTTTACAAAATTAAGGGTAATTTCCAAAAGTACATCATATATGATGAGTTTCGTCATTGGAAAAAAGGCTACCCCTACTCGCTCTACATATTTACACTACCACCATATGATTTTTATTATTGTTCAATAACAGTGTATATTTGGAAATAGTAATAAAGCACAGGACAGGAAAATATATCCAGGATGGCAAAAAACATCATTAAATTTTTAATCAATATCTGCAAATTATAAGAGCTCCAGTAAATAAACTCGTTCTATTTTAAGTATATAGTCGTCTGAATATGTAAATACATAGTCATGGCATACACATATCATATCATTTTGGTACACATCAAAGCTTGAAATTTGTTTTTACAAATCCCTATTTCTACATAATATATTCCTTATTAATCCTCCTATATAACATTTTTTAAAGGAGATAAAAAACCTTTTTTTTTCAATCCAGCCCTTTAAAAAAAAGCATCGTATTTCTCCCAAGAAAATAAATCCCTCTGAAATCCTTTAGAATTATTTCAATCCCAGGGATGAATCACAAACAAGAAACAACCTTTGAAATCCCATAGTACTTTTTAATAGAATTGTCTCAGAGTTTTTAAGCATATATTTTTATAACAAGTATTTTTTTGTTTACAAAATACAATAAATCACTTGAATGGATGGAATATAGAAATATTCTTACCTATTTTCATACCCCGCCATTTTTAAATACATTTTCCTTGTAGTAAGCTATATATTAATAATAATTTAGTATTTATTAAATTAACAATAATAATAATTATGATGAAAATACAAAATTAAATATTTTCCTAAATGTTTTTTACATATATGGAAATACAATATAATAAAAAATTGTCTGACGGCAATAACAAGAACGAGATAGCCAAAAGTGAGATATATTAAAGGCATTGGATTAACATTGTCTATATTGTTGTAGGCAAAACAATATTATATGCTTGCTGTGTGTGTATTTATAAATAAAGATAACAATAATGGGAGGAAAAAATCCCAAGGGTTCATTTAAGCTGCGTACATATTTAAAGTCTTCAAGTATAATAATAATTATTATTCATATGAAAAATCATTCATAAAAAAAGGTACTTTTTTTTATGGATCCTCTTCTTTTAACTTATAAGTAACTATTTTTTTTAAGAGAATGAGCAAAAAAAAATTATTATTATTATTATTACATGAGTATAGAACATAACATGTTTTTTTAAGCTTCCATTTCTATAATGATATAAAGATATGTATAATAATAATAATAATAATAATCCATATATGGAGCAGAAGCTCAGGGGCTATAACTATAAATAATGTACACTTATTCCCTATAGGAAAATATATGTAGTTTTTTACAATATTGGCTCCATGTATTTACAAATAGTAAAAGTACGTACATAAATAGGTTGATATTACATGGTTCTTACATATTTTTGAGTGACATATTTTCCCAGATTAATTTCAAGGGCATTTTGGTATTTCCATAAGCCCCGTTTTTTCCTTTACATTCTCACAGTCTGTTGGCTCATAAAAATGTGCTTTTTATGTTATGTATTATTATTATTAGTAGTAGTAATTTTACATATATTATACTGAATACTTGGTAGTTGGAAAATTTGGGGAAATTTTCAAAAAAAATGAAATGAATGAAAAATGTATTTATTTTAGTATGAATATGGAGCTATTAACTATTTTCTTAATGTATAAATTGTAAAGGATATTTTTTGTTATCAAAACAGTCTGGTACAGTACGGCTCCCGCTCATCATGTAAATAAATGAGATACATGAAAATCCGCGAGTATTTACAATTATGTACATAATTTGAATTCCTCAGGCCGGGAGGATCTCCCCTCTATCCGCTAATTCAGCCTTCCTCTTCGTCAATACACCCAGATTATCAATTAAGGGTGAAGATTCCGGGTCAGGTTTGCTATTTTCTCCGGGAGGTTCGGGCGTTCTCGTCCCATTTGAATCCATGGATGTGGGACTGGGTGATATATTGTAGCTTGTGAGAACCAAGTGTCGTCTCACAAACCTATGGGGAAAAGTCAAAGGAAAATTATGTGTGAAGTTCATTCTGGAATTCTAATATACTTTCTCCCTTGAAATATATGTACTGGGAAAAAAGGTGGAAAAGATATTTTCAAAGATATTTTCAGATACGAAAAAATACATTATTCATGTAAAACTGGGTCAATGTTTCCTAAAAATAAAGTGTAAAAAAAGTATTGGGGGAAGTTGGAAGTTGTTAATGGAATTGGTGACATGGAGACAGAGCAAAGATATTTATCATGGTTTTTCTTAGTCATCCCACAGGATATTTTAGTGGGGATGGGACATTGGACAGGAGAGTGACTTACCATATCAAGACAAGTGGAACGAACAAGAGTCCAGCGGCCATGAAGAATATGGAGCCCCTGTAAAGACCCATTTGTCGAGTGATGGGATAAACGCTATTAAATACTACAGAGGCTGAGAGCGTGCACAAGTCCTCCATAATAGCAACGAATGAGAACATTTTCCCTGGAAATAGTAATCAAAAAAAAATAAGAGCACAAAGGAATTATTGAGATATCAAATATTGTTAGTTTTTTTTTTTACTAAAAATATTTGCAAGGGCTTGGAGCTAAATAACATTCTCCGCTTTCCCTAACATTTAAACAATAATAATTGTGGGAGGAAAGGCATCTATCCAAAGCTGGAGGATCAATTCATAAAAACACATTTTGACGTTCCAATAGATTGACATATAAATCTAGCCCTTTTTTTGAATGACATATTTTTCCATGAATCACATGAAAAAAAGACTTTCTCCGTAAGGAACAATGTATATAAGCTGAGAGTAGTAGGAAGTGACATAAATGAGGGAAACTCAAGTGGTTCTCTAGTAATGTCAATATTATGAGCACAATTCATATAAAAAAGCTTCCAACTTGTGATTTCCTCACATTTCACCTGTCACACAAGAACATCTGGTGAAGGAAATCCAATGTGTGCTATTCACTTTAGATGGAAATAATGCATGGAAAAAATCAATAGTTTTCCTCCTATGTTTACTTTTTGTCCTTACTAAGCACATTTCTTATGTACATTTCTTAAGGTGAGAAAAATCGGAAGGACTACCGCCCTTCAGGCTTACAGATCCAATCATGAACGCTTTCCCTGTGTTAAAATCCCAGCCTCACACTGATTCAGATTTGATATTGAAATATTAAAAATGACTTATATTTTTTTTAAAGAAAAGGGACCGGAAGAAAACTATGAAATAAAAATAGCTTAGAAAGAAGGTATGTGACATAATGGATATCCTCCGCACGTGTTTTGGGAGAATAAAGGATCCGTGGAATGAGCTCCTGCTTTTGACAAATTTGGTGGTGGGAAAAGTTGCTTTGTAAGAAACTTATTTGCCCTAAAAAGGGTCTTTATAAAGACTTTTGTCACAGAGCTCTATTGTATTTCCCACAGAGAACAATAAGTACTAATTGGAAATTCCTGAGGGACCTTTCCCTCTATTGTTACTTGAGAGAACGGTGGGGGAATAAGTAGCTCCTCTATACTTTGAGAAAATCTTCCCACTTATGTACTGGCACAGAGTCTAATCTTATATGTGAAAGCTCTCCCTCAGAATTACATTGCCTCACCCTCAAATTTTCTCTTGATTGTCAGAGTATATGTTCATGTTATTTTCTCACAGGTATTTCTATGGTAATGAGACTATAGCATTAACTTTTCCTCCAAAAAGTTCAAATATTCTCTCAACTTTTATATATATAAAAAACATATGGGAAATCATATTCAAATTCCACTATATACCATTCATTTACAAACCATGTGAGAAAATATAGGGAGAAAGTAAATAAGAAATATGCCTGGAGAAAGCACTTTTCCTTTTTCCACTACAAGGAAAATATCATTTCGCCTTCAATTTTAAAGCTGCATTTATTACTATTTGGAAACAAGGAAATAATTTCTTTGAAAATTCATCCAAGTATAAAAAATGTATTCATATATAAGAAAAAAGTGGAGCGTCTCGTACGAAAAATTCAATGGAAGAGAAAGCTCTAGACTTTCACCACACTTGGCCAACTCCACTATTTAAGTTAAGAAGGCTTTTCACTATACAAATTCACCATCCAGATGTGGTAAAATATTAAAAACGTACGTGTGGAAGCAGAAAATCCCACTCTTATTAACATTTCTTATTTTCTATATCCTCTCCCTTTTATACACTTGACTATAACCTCATATAAACTTATGCAAATTGTAAAATATCCTCCTAAAAAGTTTTATCACTTGAATGGTGAAATCCCCTTATCATCTCCCACACAATGTTTATTATATATTCCGCAATACTTAAAAAAAGCTCCCAAATGTATAATAGCATATTATGTATTTCTATGAAATGAATGTCAAATCCCATTTGATATCTCCAACTCCAGTCACTCCGATCACACGTTCTATGTATACAAAACCTTTTAGGAAATACAGCTCATTGGTCTCTCACGATCAAGAAATCCATTATATTTCTCCATGGATCTGACGGCGCCAGAGTTTTTTTTTTTATCCCTGAACAATGAGCACCCTTTAGCATTGAATCTCTTTCAAAAACATTAATCATCTCGGTGGGGAAAATGTGATGAAAAAAAAGGGATGGACAAAAAAAGAAATCAAGTGCAATTTTCCTTTATATTTATCTCCCATGCTGCTGCTACTAATCCTTTGAAATCCTGTCAACAAACATTCCAGACAGACAAAAAAAATCTACCTATGTCTTTATCTCTATAGGAAAACATATATGGGATCCTTTGGAAGGGACGAGGTGGAATTTTGCATCGTAAGTTCATTATCATTTCCAGTATGAAAAACTGCCTCAGTTTATACAACAATAATTACAATGTTTTAAAATGTGGAGGATTAGAAAAATCCTCAATGAATGAAGGATTTCCTGGGAGTTATGCAAGGAAATTTTTAGTGTCATTTAATAGTAATAATTCTATAGAAATTACATATGTACATAAAATTTCATGACAAATATCTCCTACTCTATGAATTTCCATTGATAATATTTTTACAAGTTTTAGAAAATTATCCTAGATTTTTCCTCTCTTCAAATCTAACAAAACCACAATAATAATTGTATGGAATTGAATGCATCCATTCAATGAAATATGACAAGTGCATTGAAAAAACTTGAGTAATTCCTATCTTCACTTTCATTCTCACATACAAAAACATATTGTGTACTCTGCATTCTAAAATTCCATGGGAATTCATTCATTCGCCATTAGATATAATGAGGATAGAATGATTCATGGGAAAAGTATTTCTTCCTCGTGCTCTCCTTTTCACAAAATAAGCTGAGTTAGCATAGAAAAAATGGGAGAAACTGCGCAGATTGGATTTTTTCCAATTTAATTTCCTTGAGGAATTCTACCTAGATTTCAATATGTACGTGAAAAACTGCATGAAAAAACAAATTTCCAATCACTTTTAATTTTTTTATGAAGGGAATCACGCCCTTGGGCTGAGGTAATAGAGAAATGTTTACTAAAGACCTAGTCATTTTTCTGTGCTATTCCATATCACTTTATCGTTACACAATCAAGGGGCCTTCCTACACCTCCACACAGTCTTTGGTTTTCTATTGGAAACTCAATTCCCGGTAAATACTAAATAGTGAAAGAAAATAGGATTGAGCCAGGCTTCTATATTTGTCCTGCCTCGAGTGTTTACTTTCCTTTCCACAATTTCCCATTTCCCGTGATTGAGCGAGAATTTTAAAATCCCTCCAGTCAAAAGCCCTTTTTCTTGATTGCTCACATTTAGTATGTCATAGCATTCAAAGTCCCATGGATATCAGTCAACGGGCTTTGTTTGCATGTAAATTGCATTGATTGAAAGGAAATTTCATTACATATATTCCCTTAGCTATACAGTGAGACACCTCTTTATAACGGCATCGCAAGAGACTACATTTTATGGCCGCTATAGCCAATATGTAGGCCGTTATTGAGATGGATTTTAACGTGGTCCTTTATGGTACATGTCCAGGAAAACCACTGCCGCTATAGTAAGAGTTCCGTTATATGGATGGCCGTTATAAAGAGGTTACACTGTACGTGCCATTTGTAAACAATTACATTACCTGAGTGGGTGGCTTTTGACATATGAAAATGTCATGGGACGCGTACATATTGAAAGTAAATGAAATAAGGATAAATATGCATGTAATAAAGGAAAGAAAAAGCTTACTTACCATGTTCCGAAGGGGCTACGATCTTGGAGAGAAGGGCTCGAGTAGCTGGGATGGTGAAGAAACTAAAAGTTGCCACCACTGGCACTGCAAGTAAAAGACATTGAACTTGTTTACAATCCCTCAAAAACTATATTAATTAGCTAATATGAATGGAGCTAATTGAAAATTGAAGTATACAAACAAGACTATTGATTTGTCAATAGGAGGGATTTAACTCTTAAATGATTTCTAATTAATTCCTCACAACAGGTTGTTCCTCTCACTATAAGGTTTCCTTGAGCAAAACAAGCAAATTAGTTTGATTTAGCGTGAAAGATAACAATACTGAATGGATGAATAAATGGCTTAGAAATTATTAGCTGTACTAAATTAAGTCAAACCATATTTAAGTATGAGTTACAAATGACAATGAAATTGCTCATTTAGAAGGGAAACAATAATTTCTATTACTAGGATAATTTATATTTTCAAGGTGATTTGATTTTGTATTGTGAGAGAAAAGAGGAGAAAGTTGAAAAGTTTTAGTAATTGAAAGTTCTCACCGGTAAAGGCCATGAGGGTGGTGTTGCTGAAGCCATAGACAATTAAACCAGCCATTCGTGAGACCAAGCCAATGAGGCAGATGGTCGTGTCCGAAATTCCCAACCGAAGGAATATCGGCATCCCAATTAAGAGCATGAAAGCTCCGAGCCCATACTTGAATCCAAAATAGTACGAGTAAGTTTGGTAGGACCAAAGTAGGGGTTGATCTTTGGCGAATAAATAGGCTACATCCAATTCACCTGTAAATTTTAAAAAAAAATATTTTAAAAACAAATTTATAATTTTACAAAGATTCTTGAGAAAAAAAGTATTAAATTCAATTGGAAAAAGTTTACGAATGTATGAAAAGATCAAAAAGTGCAGAGATCAATTATTAGGGGAAATGAGAAAATTCCTAAAACTTGGGTCCTTTCACAGTATTAAACTTGTAGGGATAACATGACAAAATCCAAGAGGAATAAGAGGATCATTAAGGCTGGACTTTTTTCTCCATATAAAACTTTTTAAAAATGTCAGTCTAATTTAAGCTAAAAAGTGAATGAGAAAGAAATACAGGAGGAAATATTCAACTTTAGCTCCTTTGATCAGTCAAGCATATATCTTGAGATAAGCTAAAAAAGATGAAAGTCTCTAGGAGAAGTGAGAAGACGGATTTCCCCGAAATATACTCCCACACTGGCTCTGACTTTTACGCTTCCAATATTTTTTTACCTTCACAAATTTTATTACGTTCCTATAAGTGTGTGTAACTTAATAAAACTGGGGGAAAAATTATTTTGAAATTTGATTTCCTTTCACTATATAAGGATTTTCCCAACTTTATTTCTCCATGGAAGTGAACCTTTTATTTGGTGATTGAAAAAGTTTTAATTGAGAAAATTGTATGACTAAATTCGTCTCCTTTCTCATATTGCGAAATAGCAACAAATTAATGTGGATGTGAAAGTTTCGTAGAAAAAGAAATTCGTACATTCGCATTTGCAGTGCATTTAGTACGGGCTTCATATTGACATATATTGGCTAAAATAATGATTATTAGCGTTTCATTTCAAAGTATGAATTCAATAATAATAATTATTACTAAACTTCTACCTGCGCATTAACTTTCTCTGGTTAAATTAGACGAACATTTTTAGGAAATGAAGGGCAACCTTAGTTGTGCGGAAGCCCTTGTAAAATTGCACTAGCAAATGATTTCCTAACAAGTATTTCCTCATTTCCGCTCTAGTCTTTCAAGTTCTCTCCAAATATAAGGTCTGTACTGTAAAAGGATCCAAGAACATGAGGAAAAGTTCCAATTTTGATAATATGAATTTTTATATTAATAAATCAGTTGACTTGGTAAAAAGTAAGGAAATTTTTAATGAGACTTCTCGGGAATATCTGTCGCAATAATAAGTTGTACAAAAGGTCTACATACTGTAAAAGCACTGGAAAATCGTTAAAAATAATTAAGGACCACTAATTAAGGAAGTAACTTTAGCTCTTTTCTATATACGATTCCTTTGAAAAAATAATTATTAAGATTTTTCCCTTTATACAGTCAAACCTAATTAAAGTGGCATCCCTGGAAATTTTGAGCGCCATAGAAATGTTACCGGCCCAAAGATTTAATACAGTGTAACCTCTTTATAACGGCCGTCCTTATAACGGAACTCTTACTACAGCGGCAATGGTTTACCTGGACATTTCCCATATAACTCCATGTTAAAATCCGCCTATTGGCTCTAGCCGCCATGAAATCCCAGTCCCTTGAGATGCCGTTATAATTATAGGTTTGACTGTAATGTTTAAACATGGAGATTTCCGCTATATTAAGGGTATCGTTCTTGGCAACGCCGCTATACAGAGGTTTGACTGCATGAGGACATTTCCACTTCCATATGTGCCACATTTTCCTATGTCAAGTCCATATACATACCAAAATAATTGATCCAGTTGAGTTCATACCTATGTTTACCCGGTACAGCACGTGCAGCCTACGTGTGTATATATGAGCCTACAAAATGCACCGGAGCTTTTACCCTGGATTATACGTACATTCTATGTAAAACCGAAGCATGCATAATTAAAACTGTTTGATAATCTCGTGCCAATAGCAAAATGACAGCATAAATCCCGGTCCTATACATATTTCAAAAGCTTTTAATCCAAATTAAAGTGATGTAACCATCAAAAGTACTTAGAACTTTCTATATAGAGATCTACGGATTACCAAACTAAAACTTTCACTAGGGATTTTTCTCATTATTTTAATTGACGCGATCCTCTATAGCAGGGAATCCTTTGACTACGTGACAGATAAAAATTTCCCCGTTAAATTCCCATTAAATGCAAGTCTGCTCGTTTTTATTTAGAGGAATAAACAGATGTGTGTGTAGGGATTGTGTACAAAGATTTATATATGGGCTCTGGGCTATGAGTCACATTGCCTCAACACGTGAGATTGCAAGATGCATCGCAGAATGCACTTTTCTAGAGTGAGTGAGTGAGTGAGTGGGAAGACTATGCCATGGTAAATCCTTGGAGGAGAGAGAAGATTACAAGAGTGTGCAAATGGTGTTTAGTCAGCAGGGGCTAAAATGATAAGAGCTTTTAAGTCCTTGAGAGCCACTGAATGTTTTTCCTTCCGTTACAGCAATGTATGCATTAATGCTCTTGAAAAGATAATATTTGGGAAACCTCAGGTTCCGTTTTGTAATATTCTATCGCCAATAATTACGTTGATACTAATGCTATTGAGAGAGAAAGTAAGGGGAAATGTTTTTGTTGACAAGCGTATATATGTGAGAATGTGTTTTTAAATGCTTAAACATTGGGATGCTTGAGACGAGTGAAGTATGATGGGAAATGTTCACAAGGTTGAATTTGAATATGAAATAAATAAATCATATGAGGAGAAACACGAAAACATATAGGATTGGAAAGAGAAAAAAAACGTACCAGCCGTAACCATCATGGAAATGAATGCAGCGAGTACAACGAGCATGAGAAAGAGTCTACGCCGATCCTCCCGACGTCTGAATGCCGTTGAGAGAACATCTAGGAAATGTTGGGATCCAAAGTAGCGTGAACAGCAGGACTTTCCCAAGGACGTCTCCGTAGCCAGAATGATATTCCGTCGCTCATCATCCTCATGTGTGGAAGGGGCTCCGCTCCCATGGCTACAAGCACTGCTATTACTCTCACTACTACTCCCACTCCAAACACTGGGTCGGTTCACTCTAGCCGGAACATCATCATCATTAATACCAATTGCACTTGTCCCCACCAACTCCGTCGGATGAAGGGACTCCGTTGTTTTGAATAGAAGGGGCCCATTCCCGCCGCCCTTCTCCCCTCCCACAACCACCACCCTCGCAGGCTCTTCCATTTCCAATCTCCCTTCAAATACGTCCCGGACAAAAAATACCGCGTAGAGACACGCGCATGCGTAGCAGATCATCATAAAGAAAAATGCATATCCATGCCCCGTGATTTCCAGCATGGAGCCGCTCACAAAGGGACCGATCGTCCCCCCAAGAAATGTCATCGCCTCAAGTCTTGAGATCCTCACGGTCCGATTCTCCTCGGAACTGACGGACGCGACGTAGGTCATACAGGACATAATACAAGAGACGAAGCCCCCACTAAATCCACTTAGGGAGGAAGCAAAGAGGATCCAAGCCACTGGAGCATCATCCTTAAATGAAATGAAAATATAGACGAGACAGCTGAGGACCCCTCCAAGGGGTGGGATAACCACGGGCCACTTCCTCCCAAACCGGTCACTCCATGAGCCCAAATAAATCGCGATGAGTAGCGATGGGATCACTAAACTAATCGTGGACATGAGGATCCAATGAGATGAGTCCGTTTGGACATCATTCAGCTCCTCCTTGTAAGAGTCATTATGTAAATTATCACAGACTGTCGAATTATACTTGGCCCAGCAAACTTTCGAGTAGACCAAGTCCTGGAACAGGGCATATTGTGAGAAGGTTGAGAGCATGTAAAGGAATAGCACGGGCTCTACCGTGATCTCCGATATCAGCCTACAAAATCCCGCTTGCTGCCTCTGCGTCATCTTCTTCATCTTTATATTCACTTTCCCCCTTGTAGATCACAATCCACGTATTTTTTATCTATATAAATATTTCTTCTTCCTCTTCCTTCACCTGACTCTCTGTAGGATATGAGCCTGAGTAATGGGCTTTGCTCTCTAGTTCAATCCACACTATCCTTTCTTATTGGTCAACCTATTTTTTTTTGTAACCAAAAAAGCAAAGTGAAATTATATATGTGAGTGGCTCATCTGAATTGCAAAAACTTTCGCTTCCTATAAATCAATCCACATTGACAATTGGGACGTAATTTTGGTTCTAGCTGTCGCAATACTTGTAATTTATCTCCACGACTCCAGTTGAACTCCCCTTGCATTTTAGTATATCCCCGCTATCTCTATCACGGTGTCACTATGAAACAGTCAACCTTATTATCCACCACAAATCTTCAGTAAGAAAATTGTGACAAAAATCTTCCGGATTTTTTTTATACGAATTGTCACACTATATATCCGCTCGTCATTTAATGTATAGGACTTTTACTTCCAACTTTTCATGTGAATGAATATTCAAGAGTAGGAGATAAGTAGTTCCAATCCCCTTGCATTTCCAGCTAGTATAATGCAACCACTTGAGAGCTTTACGTCAATGGGAAGGGATGATATGGAAGTTAAAGTAGGTCTCACGCACGTTACGATTAAGCCGGTATTTTGTCATTGACCCAGATTTAATTCCTTATATTCCAATGGTAATATACTACTAATGGATGTAGTAATAATTCTGCTCAAATTATTCACTCACTCCAGCCGTTACTTTGTATATTAGTGTATATGTACAGCTGAGCACTTAGCACTATAACCGTTCAAGTTAGGAGCTCTTATCAAAGCTATGATGTCTTTTCTGAATGTACTGGGAACCAAGGTCACTTGGTAAAGTCCCTATAAATCTCGTATATAGATGAACGCACAAAACTTGCCAAGTACAATATAAAGCACGGGTTTACATATTTAGTAACAATTCCTGGGAAAATTTTATTCCGTCTCTCATCTCCCCATAGTATATCCAATAGGTGATAAAGCTTGAAAGATTATTTTTGTATTCACGGTCCAATTTTTCCACGCTCTCTCTCTCTCTCTCTCCTTGACAGCAGCCTGAGCTTGTCAAATATGAAATGGAATTATTATTATTATTATTATTACTCTGTTTATGTAATAGTAATAATGTCACACACCAAATATATATGATTTCACCAGTGGAACTATTACTATTGTAAGTATATAGAGAGAAGCTATGGAGATAGCTAGAAAGAATAATTTGTCTAGGCAATCAAATTTAACTGCCACACTTTGCACATTCACTGGAAGAAATTAAAGATAGGGTCCTCCTTCTTACAATACAGGGATAAGTGATGAGAAAGCCACGGGAACTTCATTCCTTTTGCTTAGCTTTCTATTTTTTTTTGTAAATGCTACACTTCTTGAAATAAACTTTTCCTCTTGAAGAAGAAGACGAAGAAGAAGAGAAGCTTCTTTTCTTGAAAGTCAATTGGAATTATTAGAGGTCGTAATTTCCTATATAAACTCAAGTATAGTGAGCTTTGAGCTTAAGGGACGCTCTTCTCTTTTCATTTCCTTTGACTGTTGTTGTTGTACAGTAGAGGATTGGGCTGTAGATTGATTGGTGGAACGTGTGTGGGTATATTTGTCTCAATTGAATGGGGTAGTATAGTTCCTGGGAAAAGAGTCTCTCATTGGAACCTGAAGGACATTTCTATGGAGTCGGCTGGAAAATATATTTATACATAGATTTTTCAAATCAATTCACATATATATATATATATAAAGATGTCTTGAGGAAATAATAATGTCTCGAGTAGTGTGGATAGGGTTACCTTTTCTAACCACAATACCCATTACTCAGAATCACTGTCTACCATTATAAAGGCTAAAGGCTATAGTCTGAATATGTATGGGGAAAATTCCAAAGATTTACATGTATAAAGATCTTACGAGAATATGCCTATCCCATAGGAAGCTCTGGGTCCATAGGGATAATATATATAGTTTTGGGGGAAATACTACATGAGAAAAACTATTGGGTGTAATACATGGAAATAGAAATGCATTTGCAAAGTGTTGGGAGCACTGGACGTAAAAATAATGCATATGTAAGAAAAAGTAATGTTTTAGTAAAGGGAAGAAAGCTTACTTGTAATGGATGAGAACCCAATTGAGCCCATAAGTTGATGGATACAATAAGTTATTAGCGATAGAAACCGACTTTATCCACTTTTCCCTGTAGAGCAGTTTCTGGTAGAGGCCAAGTTTTAATAGATTTCCAGCACGCAATGCAATGGGACCAGAACCACAGACTATTATTGCTACACCCTCTTGGACCTTTGGCTTGGGCTGCACCAAAAGCTCTCCTCATATAGTTTTTTGGTGGTGGTGGACGTAATGAGATACTAGAATAATTGAAGCAAGAGCGTGTTTATAATGGAGCTGATATTTTTTATGTACGTACATATATGTATAGATATAGAGAGGAAGAAGAAAATGCTACGGTTACATCCTACAATAAAATATCCCTTTCCACAAAATTAAATGGATCAGTAGTGTGGACTACGGACGAACTGACACATTTGTACGGAGCGTAGCCTATCTTATAACACAAGTTAATGTAGGACATAGTTGATACTCAATATCAGACTCACTCCTACTTTGTCCACATGCTAGTGTATAGTAAAGTAGTAAGTAGTAGTCAACTTGTAGGTAATATCTATTTGCAGGAAAGGAATAAAAAGGCTTGTTTACTATCAACTTTTCTCTCTCCAATCCTCCTGTCTACCCCATACCTATATATAGTATTGCCATTAGCCATATTATATATGTTTTTATAGCCAAACCATGTATAGATCTCTCTACAGTAAGAAAAAAAGTAGAGTGAGTTGAAGTTAATATAAGTATATGTAAAAAAACACACTGGTTTATCCCAAACTATAACGGTGGAGAGTACTCACAGTACTCTCTTTGCAATTGTATAACCATGAGCCAATGTCAAAGTCAATGCCACTATGCCAAGATTTTTCTTCAAGCCTTGACAGTCAGTCAGTTGAGACTTTCTGCTATGTATACTTTTCCATGTATGTACATACATAGAGTTGAAGCAAAAGCAAGTATAGGAAGATCTACAATGATTCTCTATGCATACACTCCTCATTATGGTATGTTCCCATACCGTCCGTCTCCTGTCTAGCCCAAGCCTTTTTTCCTCATCCTGTATATGTATCTAACCACAAATGTAATAATTGTATGTGTATGGAGGATACATATATGGAGAAATAATACGTCGCAATTACAAAATGCCCGTCTCTCTTTAAGATTCCACCTTATAAAGTCCATGTAAATTATAACAATAATAATAATAAATTGCATTTTATCCCATACACCGGAACAGAAGAAACCTCTGTGTAGGTCCTATACAGAGATACATGATGATCATGGGCTGGGGGATTGCATATGGATGTGATTAAATTTAATTTTAGAACCACACAATCCTTAAATTTTTTATTATCTCTCTTACACAATAACTTAAAAATTTTTATTCACTGGAAACCAATAGCTAAAGGTCAAATGCGATAAAAAAATTTGCACAACTTTATTCTGAGGAGATAAATCCTATATAAGAAGCATGTACATATTTCTCTTTCACTCTCACTCACTCACTCATAGTCACTCCTATTTAATTCTCGTGTCTGCGACTTTTGAGCCAGACAAAAAATTTGGGTAAAAATGTATCTCTCTATAAATTACATAATGAACATTATCCCACTTACTACATGTGCTGTGCTACAAGTTGTATGATAGGATTTATACCATAATACTTGTAGTACCAGCCGGTAATCAAACCCATTTATTTAGGATCTAACTACTAAAGGAGGAGAGTCAAAAGCATTGTACTTTTTGGGCAATGTACAAAGTGAATTTATTTGTGTAGGTTGGGAGACTATAAGGGCATGGAAATTAATATAAGGCTTAAAAAGGGTAAAAAGGATTTTTTTTTCTCTAGCCTTTTGTCTTTTGTGTGAATGTGAATGTGTGTGGAACACACCCCAATTCCAGATTTACAATGATAATCTCTGTCTTAGTTAGAGAATGAGATATGTATAGGGAGAGAGAGAGAGAGAGAGAGAGAAAGGAAAACGAAAGGGAAATCTTATCATTTTGTTGAATTATTCAAGTGTGGCTGATATTTATACAGAAATTCTTACGTAGAGAGTGCCCATTAGTATGCTGTACATGTTCATTTGAATATGTCTTGTTGTTTTTGTTATTGTTACGATGACGAATGAGTATGAGGTATAATTAAATAATTTTCGAGGAAAGCGTCTGCTCAGAGAGAATTATTATTAATTTGCCATCTATCCAAGTAAGTACATACATGGTATTATATTACGTCTGGAAAAAATCTACCCTTTTTTAACACGTGTGTCTAAATTACCTCCTATTAGTTTATGGTTACTAAAATTTTGCATGTCTCCAACAATTTCATAATTCTCAATCCAATCTATGTGTACGTTACATATATATATGTATACTTGCTTTGAAAATAGTATAGAGTAGTAGTCAGAAAAATGTAAACAATTTTAAATATATTGAGTATGCTCAAAGTCCCAAAGGATTTTATATATGGCACAATATAATTATTATGTGGGTTCGTGCCTACTACAACAAGTACTTAAGGATAAAAACGTAAAAAGTTGGAACTTGAGAATAACCGGCTTGTAAGTACGCACACATCCATACACACACTCACATCTACAAATGAAATCTCAAGAAATCATGAACTTAAACCTGAAGGAACTGAAAAAAACGAACTATAAATAGGTTCAACG
>JAQFXU010001155.1:0-33169 GCA_034693705.1 Spatulosminthurus flaviceps
ACGAGAACTCGGACGTACGGACGTACGGATGTACGGACAAGGGTAAATTACTAGGGCCGCTAACGCCGCCCTAAAAATAGGGATATTTCAAGCTTTATGTAACCTTTCTTCATGCCGGGGACATATTAGGGGATAAAATACGGTGTTTGGCATGTATTTAGTGGAAGACGTCACTATAATTTAATTACTGACAAACTAATTCCAGGACCGACTTACGGCGCTGTAAAAATATAAACCTACCGCTTATAATTGGCTTGTTTTTGGAAATTTTCTGCATCATTTTCTGAGCAGTTTACAATTTCGTTCATGCTCTTGCATTTAAATTTGAATGCCAGAGTATCTAGGAATGAACGTGTCCCATCTAAAATCATTATGGGGAAATGCACTTTAGACCCGTTTGTAGCCCCTGTGGTAAACGTAGTGATTAGGGGTATAAATGATGATTAGGGGTTTTGTAAATTGATGAAAATCGGTATTATGCGTTAAATAATAAGTATAATTTTCTTTTTTATGCCACACTGTCAAAAACGAAGTGACCAACAAGTGGAAAAATATCATATTGTAATTCGCCCAAAACCGTATGGTCTTTTGACGTTTTATTTCATCATTACCTTTGCCATATTACCACTATTTTAAGGTTTCAGATTTTTTTTAAAGTGGACAGTGGACTGCTCATTCAGAGATCATGTGCGTACTCAACAATAATGATGACAACATTGCTATTCGCAACGTAACATATAATCCTTGATTTTCAAATTAAATTCGCCCCAATTCGAAAAAATGTTCGTTCCACCGTGTATCCCAATTTTCACAAATCCTTTACCAGTTTTTTAGCCAACTTGTGATATCAAATATTTGATCGGTTAAAAAATGCAATAAGCTTCTCAAGATGGTTTTTAAAATAATAATTATTGTTGTTTTTAGTTGCATCTCTGTTTTCCATGATTGTGGTATAATAAAGAACATATTTGTACTGGTTTACCTTCTTGGTCGCATCAGTGCGTCCCCGTCTTTCTTCTCAAACACTCCCAGTGTGATCCTTGGGTGAGTGCTAATATGAAACGGAGGATGTGATGACCCGAGTACCTTGATTGCCAAGTAATTTGGGAATACAAGCTAAGGGGTAATCCGGCACTAACCGCTGGTATCTCGTCCGTGGCTCTATGGTAATCCGACGGCACCTACACACAGGCCAGACTGTTCAGGTGACAAAGGGCAGGGTAAAACTAAAAAGGTTTTAGTGGAGCTTTTTGAAAGTGACGAAAGTTACATTATGGCGTGGGTACATGATTGGACGCTTTCGAAATTCGAAAGGCACCACCCTATCGGAGTCATCAGTCCGTGGATATATAGGATGACTCATCCCATCGCTTGAAGTTGTATACTACTTAATGTTAGTGCTGATTCTACATGAACAATATTGGGGCACTGTGAACCTCTCTGCAAGCAGGATCATCCCTCGAAGTATTTTTCCACCATTCACTGATTCTAAGTTTGTTAGACATGGAAAATGTCACATAAGCGTGTCAAATACCCTTCATATTTGTTGCATTCTGTTTCACAGGACTCTTCATATGAATTTAGGTCTGCGGTCTGCGTATAGCAACCTTTATTCTGTTGTTTTAGAGCATGCATTCTGGTGCGGGCTTACAGTACATATGTATATAGTTTGGGTGTTGCAATGGACCAAACGTTTTTGCAGTATGTATGTATATGTATACATTACACACCATGACACCATACATGAAATGAAATCATTATTTTAGTCTCATACAAGCACGAGGACAATGTCACTTTCAGGTGCCGAGTGTACAGTATAAATTTAGAGTCGATGCTTTGCAAAAATCGCATTCAGTACAAATCAACATCCTTGTATACAACGAAATAACCTTTTATTCCCAAAATTCCTTCTCCATAATAAAATATATAGACTGAAACATCTCCTTATAATACAATAAAAGTTAAACTGCTGGCGAACTTGGAAACATGCAGATATCTCGCCTGACGCAGGGTCTTCAACAATAACCTAAGTAAATATTGTACAAATAATAAATTCAAAGCACCTGATTCATCATCACCTGATCAGCACTCATGACAAAAAATACATCTATACCTTCGAAAATATTAGCATATTATTTCACATTTATGTATTACACCTCCTTTGGCTTGCAGTTATTGCATTGACACAAACTTACTTTACGTCAGACATTTTCCCCTCATCTATTTTCGAATAATAATTTTTATTCGTCTTTACTAGGAATCCTAAAAACCTCCGTTAGGGAGAACAATGAAATTCTAAGAAATATTTTAAAGTTTCTATTTAAAAGTCCTGGCTGAAACCATATTAAAATTTAAATGCTGACATTGAGCAACATGACTCATGCATAAGTCCATCGTTAAACTGAATTCGTGACTTCTGACGTAAGTATTAAAGGAAAAAGTGATTCTTGCATGAGAGAAAAAAACATTAAAACTGTCAGTGTAAGCACTCGTTGATAAGAATATCAAGGAAAGGTCCTCTTTTTCATAGACGGCTGTAAAATATATTAAAAGATGATACATGATCGCGTAGAAAGGGTAATAATTTTAGTGTTGAGTCTTGTTATAATTTAGTCATCATTGGAAGTTGTAATAATTTAAACCGAATGTCCATTTCCATTTGAGCTGATAATTTCAGGGTTATTTTTGGTCGAGTTTTCATTGGTAGAGTACTTGCCACTGACTTGGTTTTCATCCCGATACCCGTTAGGATTCATGGTTTGCCAGCGCCAGAAATCTTCACCTGAATTTTTATGTTGAAAAAAATCATGAATAATTCGTCGTCTTACAATAATTAGACATATTTGGCAAGACAAATTTTTAATATTGATGCATGCAGGCTATGCCGTTGCAAGCACTTCTAGTGTAAGTATCAACAACAGGGATTTACTGCAAAAAGGAAAGTTTACTTTGCCACAATAAATTATAATAATTCTGCACTTACAAACACTATTAAGTTACCCATGTTTGGGATAATCGCAGGTGTCATCGAATCCGAAGTGCAATGGACACGACTCAACCTAGGAAAATGGCCTTTGTGATTACCGCGCATTACTACCAAGTGTAAACACATCATTTCGGGTCATGGAAGAAAGCCTATAGAACTCTATGATGGATAATCAACAAGGCTTTCAACGAAAACCCTCTAGCAGCACGGCAGTTCAAATTTTGACGCATTTTGAGGGATTTTTTGCTAAAATTGATGTGTCAAAGGGTCATGTTGTTGCCGTATTCATCCATTTTAAGAAGGCATTTGATACTCTACAACATCTGCTCCTACTGAAGAAACTCTACTTTACACTTAAGCTTCACGGTGATCCAGCCAAATTATTATCTAGTTATCTGACTCAACGTTCTTATGTTATAAAAATTGGTTCAAATATTTTCAACCTTTTTGACATTTTTTGCAGGGCACCGCAAGGAACTATACTTGGACCCTTGCTCTTTGTACTATTTATTAATGATGTTACCTCGCTACCTTTAGTTGTTTCACTTTGTACTTGTTTACTTTTTGCTGATGACATAGTGATCTATAAACTGAAATGGACTCTATTGTCGCGATGTCCTGCTATTTTCATGTAAATGAAAGAGTTTATAGCTTTAAATACTTTGGTGTACATCTGGATAGTAATTTAACATTTACAAATCACTATTTTAATGTCAGAAAAAAATTATCCTCTGCTATATGTTTACTAAATAACTTTAAATCTTCTGTAATTTCCCCCTTATTTCCACAATGTTGGTGACATTTCTTGCCAATTTTAAAGAAATGCTGAAATAGAGTGGCCAGGAAAGATATTATTCATGGAGCTTGGTTGCATTTTCGCTTCACTAAATTGTTTCTAAGCAACCTATCTAGTCCATGCTCATAGGTTCAATTTGTTCGCAATCCACACCTGAATACTAAAACTCGTCAAATCGAGCTTCGCTTTATGTCATACTTTGGTTGCCCTCAATGAAGGTCGGGAAAATGTTATTTTACTTAAAAGCTTCAATGTTTAGAGTTATCCCAGGTCTGGTTATACGGTTTTTACAGCATTACCGTACCTCGTAATTTTTTAAGGAGCTCGTATGTCTCTGCTGAATTATAAAAATTTTAAACCACTGTGAATATCAAGTGGTTTTACACAATTACTATATTCGCACTTAACCGAAATTTATCATTAGTATTTGAGACTTGGTTAGGTTATCATGGCCACCTTGTATGTGAAGCAACTACTCATTTGACGCAACACATACAAAAATTTTGAAATTAAATTATCCCATCACTCCGATCACTTACCAATTGCTATGTAGGAAAGGGTAATAATTTTAGTGTTGAGTCTTGCTATAATTTAGTCATCATTGGAAGTTCTAATAGGTTAAACCGAGTGTCCATTTCCATTTGAGCTGATAATTTCAGGGTTATTTTTAGTCGAATTTCCATTAGTGGAGGACTTGCCACTGATTTGGTTTTCATCCCGGTACCCGTTGGGATTCATGGTTTGCCAGCGCCAGAAATCTTCACCTGTTTAATTTTGTTGAAAAGTATCATGAGTAATTTTTTTAGATTATTTTTCGTCGTCTTAGACATATTTGGCAAGACAAATTTTTAATATTAATGCATGCAGTCTATGCCGCTGCAAGCATTTCTAGTGTAAGTATCAACATCAGGGGTTTACTGCAAAAAGCTAAAGGGAAGTTTACTTTACCAATATAAAATATCGTCGGGTAAAGTCCAAAAGGCGCTATAATTTTCGTAACGTTATGGGAAAAACAAAATTATAGCGCCTTTTGGACTTTACCCGACGATATATATAATAATTCTGCACTACTATTTTACTGAATTTCAAGGTTACAAGCGTGCGAACGAGGACCGTAGACGAGGATGCTCGATAAAATGTTTAAAAAAGCACGGATTCAAAATTTTCCTGTTATTTTCAAATATTTTGTGACTTGAGATTAAAGAGTGTTTGAGCATGACATAAAATTAATTGAAATCATGTTAAATAAATTCCTGAATTTTTTCACTAAAGTCAAGAAGCATGTACTAAAATGTTAAGCACCATTTGAATGATGGATTGGCTCCTTCCCGGAGCTCTCACTTTAAAATATTAGCAATCAGCACTACATTAGTTGAACTAGGTGGCAAAAAGGCAATTAAAGTCGAATATTATCAGATAAATTATTAGTTGAGTATAAGAAAAATTAGGTGAGGATAGTGGACAAGAAGATTTTTAACACATACACATGCGTTCGAGACTAAATTTGCATTCCCATCCCAAGTCAGACCTAGCCAACTGGCCGTCGGCATACATGGCGACTATGTCCCCATCTCTCCGGGGCTTCACCACATAAGCCACCGCTTGTCCGGTGACTTGACTAAAGATGTTTACTAATTGTTGCACTGACACGGGGTTCCCTGTGCCCAAGTTGTAGGTCTAAAGAGAAAGGGCAGTCATAAGGTCAGAATGTACGGTCAACGTGTATAAAAGCTTTCAAACAACTAACAATAAGTTAACAAACCACAGACATACTAAACTAAAAATAACAAATTACTCTAAAAATACACCAGGATATTAAAATACAGTAGTTACAATATACCATTTCTATACGCACCCCCCAATTAACAATTATAATGATTACCAACACAATTTTAAAGACCACAAGTGCAGAAAAGTGCAGTGCATATCTAAATACATACATTTTGGAAGAAGGTACATTTTGTTTTGTTTTTTTCAATTCATTTATTTAAAATGTAGCATTGCCAATTAATCCCTGACTCAGTTATCTCCGTCGGGTTAATTGGTTTCGGGGGTTTTTTATACATAATTTCTTACACATTCGGACTAGATCATATTTTGGTCGCCAGTCCAATTCTGGGTAGCTTTTATCCGAGGAGCAAATGAGTGTAGCCACATCTCCAAATCTTCTTGGCCCTAATTTAATAGGTACGGACATACCCGTAGTGGTCTCAAAAGCTTGAATTAATTCCATCACGGAAATGCCTTTGCTCAGACCCAGATTGTAGACCTACATATCATTTTAGTCACTCCTGGTCTTTTCAAATTTCCAATATATATACTCAATTTAATCATTATTGTTACCGTAAAAAATATCTGTGGTTCGTCGTCAAAAATACAATAAAAATGAAATTATTAAAACTAAATAAAAAACATACTTTGTAATACAAATGGTCATTCAAGAGTTTCTTGAGAGCAGCCACATGCCCAGATGCCAAATCCATGACATGAATATAATCCCTTACTCCAGTTCCATCCACAGTATCATAATCATTCCCAAAAATGGTAACGTACGGTTTCTTTCCCAATGCTACCTGAGCAATATAAGGCATGAGATTGGTAAATTCCTTGGTTGGATCTTCCCCAATCAAACCCGATGGATGAGCTCCCACAGGGTTGAAATAGCGCAAGGAAATTATATTCCATTTTTCGTTCGAGGTGGACAAATCTTTCAGCATTTCCTCAATAAAGAATTTTGTGCGACCATAAACATTCGTCACATTGCCAGTTGGATGATCCTCTGTTATGGGTAGAGTCTCAGGGTCACCGTAGACACAGCAAGTGGATGAAAATACTAATTGGTAGCATCCCACTGATTCCATTGCCTATATTTTTATACATGTACAAAGAATAATGTCCCAAATTATGATCACGCTCTATTCATCTGAAACATTTTCAAATACAAAGAGAAATAAATTTTTCAAGTCTACGCATTAGTACTCACGTACACTTATGCAAACACAGTTGCATGTAACTGAGAAATAAAATATATGACTATGTGATTGAGGAGAAAGGAAATGTAAATTATAAAAGTGAATAAAAATTTCCAGGTCACCTCTAAAAGATTGATAGTCCCGATGAGATTATTTTTGTAGTACATTAATGGAATCTCCATGGACTCACCAACTGCCTTCATTGAAGCGAAGTGAATGACGCAATCAATGCGATGCTGGAATGTAAATAAAATAAAATAATTCTCATTTTTCCTTCAATAATAATATTACCCCACATTTCAATAGATTCTATCAATTTAACATTAAAAACTGCAGACATTCATATAGTTTGTCTTGTTCAAATATCCATGAACAGGGGAACACGTGACTGGAAAAGTGTTTTTACGAAAATTGGGGCAACGAGAGGATTGCCACATATTGATAATTTTCCATACAATTTAATTTACTTCATTTTACAACATCTATATATTCTACACCGTCAAACATTGTTTAGAAAAAGCAACTATATGTATAAATATACTCACTTGTTTAAATATCTTGGTAAGCCTTGCCCCATCCAGCATGTCACACTTGTAGAAAGTGATGGTTTTCCCCGTGATCTTCTCAACACGCTTCAAGCTTGGAGCTGTACCATCCTCATCTCCAACACTTTAATAATTCCAAGTATGTATTTACGTTATAGTACATTCAATTCCTTACACTTTAAATGCATCCACAAAGTTTCTGTTTTTATACTATAGACAAAATCTATATGTTAAGATAATTATAGAGATTAAAAATATTTACCAATTGGTAAAGTTATCAATTGCAATGACCTCATAACCAGCATTGAGAAGTTCCACAACGCTATGAGAGCCAATGTAGCCTGCTCCTCCAGTAACGAAAACAGTTTTGCCGGACATGGTTAATTCTTCAGGTACTGAACTTGTACTAGGAAATCCTATATAGAAAAATATAAAAAATTTCAGCCTTCAATCTTAATCACAAATCCTTGCCCTCATCCGTAAACATAAATTCCCTAAATACATAATTTTATTCCTCCACACAATTGTCTTCAATGCTATAGTTGTCCTAAAACGTGACAAGTTAGGAAAATGTGAAAGATTCGTGGAAAATTTCCCAGCACGAAATATGTATTCGAGTGCTTGAGTAAAAATGAATTCTAATCTATATAGAAAATATGTATAAATTTACAATGACAGAAAGAAAATTCTACTAAATATATTTCCTTTTGTATAAAACACACCTCAATTTTTTTAAATGTGAAAACAAAAAACAAAATTGTTTTTCTTGTTCCCTGCACTATATACGACTGCAACGGGTTGAAGATGTGTGAGGCAAGAGAAAAAAACACAAGAGGAATAAACGATACTTTTAGTCAAAGAACTTATGTAATATCCTTACCAACTTATAATTTTCTCTACTACTGACTAAGTTTGCCTTCTACAGTATACGCGTCTTCACTTTTGTATTGAGCAAGGCGAAAAATCTTTAAATTGCCAATTACATATATTATACACTACTAGAAATGCCGACTGCGGCAAGAGCAATGTATGAGGTAATGAATACACAACTTATAATGCATACAATTTCAATCAAGGTAGCATTGAATCAATGCTATAGCATTTCTTCAGATGCCTTAGAACTCATTACCTATAAGAAAAAAAACGAGTCTCCACAGCACAGGTATAAACGTATAGGTATATTACTCGAACGAAGGTGAAGAAGCCAATAACTTGGTCTTTTTTCTCTATTACTTTTACCTTTATCTTCTTTATATATGGGATGTTTTGATGTTCAGTAGTGTAGTCAAGTTGTATAGTAGCTTTGTAATGTGGTCAGATCCCGCACTTGTAAATGCTTCTCCGTGTCTTGTTCAACACTAGCACGGTAGGCTGTATATTTTCAAATGTTTTTATAATCTAACCATGTCTATTTTCAGAAAGGGTTTATAACCTGCGATTATTATTGGTTATAAAAAAAGCTTGTTGTAGCTTTAAAAATATTCGAAATGCATTGGACTATTCATGTCTTATTACTATTGGTAATTTAAAATAGACTCTCATACTTATATTATTGTTAGGAAAAGAACAAGTGAAAAATGCAGAGGAGTCGTGATCGTTGGAGTGTTTTATGTGTAAATAGAATATTATTGCTTGTGAATATTTATGTAAACAGTTTCTATTTATTTTCATTCTCAAGAGAAAAACACCCTTCTAAATTCCCTTGACCATGTTTTTCAAACCCTTGTTTTTCTATAGTTTTTCTATCCTTATTAGCTCTGATTTTGGTGGTGATTAGGAAATATGCGTGGATAAAAATTTCAAGAATTTCATTTTCTTTCTATACTTACTATAGGTATGTACGTATGTATACTTGTGTATCTCAAACTATGGTATGTATGTTCATATGAGTGTCTAAGTATCTATCCATAAAATCCAATGTAAAAACTCTCTTCCTTTTAAACAGAGGTTATACACTGGCCAATGACCCGTCCACTAGACTTGAAGTGGTTAGGTGACTCAAGTTAATACAGCTCCTGGTTTTAATTGTTATGGCTTTTGAGATAAATACTATTGAAACATTGGAGAAATGAACTTACAGGTCTCAATGGAATATTCCTAGTCCTGGAGGAAGAGAACAAGATTTTGCAAATTTTCAGGTATGGCAAAAAATCACATAGGCACACGAACTCAGAAGGATAGAGATGAAGCTAGAGATGAGTAGCTTTTGACAACTGGATAGATACTGAGAGATCTGGCTACTGATGCAGATTCATTTAAGTATTATCGACAGGTAGTAGCTTATAGTTTGGAATAAGTTCGCATATTATATACAATCTCCTCCTTTTATCAGGGTAAAGTTCTTTAATTCTGATAGCGTGAGGTTGTTGGTATAGTGGTGTCTATATAATCAATGGTGAGTAGTGTAAAGCTTTAGTATACAAGTTGATTTCCATAGAAGGAATTCTATTTATCTTATTTTCCTGGAAATTCTCTATGCCTCTCTTTCAAATGCAAAGCAACGGGAAAAACTATTAAGGCCTGAGCTAGATATGCATATTCTAAGTAGCTGTCCACACTAATTATTTATTAATATTTACGTGGACTCATGATGTTGAGTTCTTTTTTTTGTGAGACTGAAAATATTTCATGGCTGCTTCATAATTCTAACGTGTAATGGTACGTTTACATGCTAACAGCATTGGGCATATGGACAGGCTCCTACATATATTACAGCTATACGTAAGAACTGCATGTTGAAAAAGATGAGCCATAAAGGATCCTTCGTATAAATTTCCTTATACTTGATTTGCATCCTATAGTAATAGTAACCATAATAATATATTACATTAAAAAAGAAACGGATGACGAGAGTTGATGATGTGAGCAGGAGTGCAACATGTGGTCTTGACAATGTTTCTTGTAAAAGCAAAAGTTACACATGTGTAGTTTGTCAAAATGAAACTGGAATAGTGTAAGAGCGTGGAGACGCGTTGGCTTTTTTATGGGGCGCTTTCTCAGCTTAGAATTTTACAATCTGAACAGAGAATTGTGGTGTTTGAATTAAAAATAATCAAATTATATGTATGTACAGCTGCGTATTTCAATTCCTGTTGGATTGAATAGAAAAAATATAATGACTATATTGAACTACGTCGTATATATAAATGTGTGAGAGGAGAGGATATTTTTATTCAGGATGATTTCTTCAAATAGAATTTTATAATTATTATTTCCATTATTCCAGCAAATAATATTCCATGGAACAGACTTCGCGTGAGTTTATGGGTCATTCTTTCTAGATGAAAGTTACAATGAAAAATTTTGCACTTGTGCAAATTCACCCATTCTATTTTCAAGGGCAAGTTAGTAAAACGTGATATTTTTTCTACCTGCATGTCTAGGATGCACCGACAGATTGATGTTGTTGCTGCTGTAGTAAATACATCTCAGGTGAAATGAAAGTATACTAAATGGTCAGTAGTTATATTCAGTGAGCTGGTTCGTAACTTATTGTTGAGTTGAAATCATTATTATTGTATTCACGGACTTGAAATTTCAGCTTCTTGCAATATCCCAGAAAAAAATAAATTAATGGGAGACATTAGTTGGACATTATATGAAGGGATAAGGTGTAAAAGGCGTCTGAGCATAAATCTTTGAGTGAATGATTTCTTTTCTCTTCGTCCTTCCTATTATAATAAAGTGTAGTACAATATACATTATACTTGCCTTATTACCGTAATGTAGTGCTTCATTGAAGCTTAAACTTATTGTAAATCCCAATAACAAGTTATCCCCTGCTTTTAATATTACAAATGCTCTGGGCTCTTGCTTACTCTCAGAGTAAACGGCTCATCTGTGGGGGAAGTTAGAAAGAGAGACGAAAAATAAAAATATGGTCAAGTGCATTTGAAACCAGATCCATATATTTCATAGACAGGGTGTATAGACCGCACTTTAAGTATGTTCAATAACAAATATTTGGAATACATTCCTTTCCAAATGACAAAAGCAGGTAATCTATCATCGTTGTACATTTAACCCATTATTATTATTATTCGAGGAAGTATAAGACCTTGAAGTTTAAGAATTTTTAACTTTGCTCATATACACACACGCGCATACATACATTTTAATTTTTCACAACTCGCATATTCGAGTCCTCTATGTCCTCGTCTATAATGGAATTGGAAAAAATATGAAGCCTTCACTAATTCATCTTCCTGTTTATAAAAGTTGGAGTACGGAGCTACTTAAAATAGTTGATAAAATTCTCTCATCGTCTTCATTCTATATTTTATATATGCATTAATCAAGAGTAAATGTGACAAACTGACAGAAAAGAAAAACTTGCAGAATTTATCTTTCGTCTAAAACTATTATTTTCCATTATACACAATTCTATTGCAGTATTTGCACACACAATGCACATTGTACATACTTGGATTATATAAAACTATATGGAGGAAAGTCTCATTACGTAGACTTTCCAAGTGGTTTTTTTTACTTCCTTTGCACTTATTGTGCTATGCTTGTAGGAATTGTTTTTCTAATCATTGAGGTCCTACCTTCATTTTTTCTAACAAGCTTAATACATGTTAATCTAGGCCTTAATTATAAAGATATAGCGTTTTTGGCTAGCGTATCTATAAAACATATGCGTGCGAATTATCAACGTAGTGTTTTCTTTTGTTGCTTAATATTTAATAGAGTTATTTTGAGCGCCATATGTAATGTAAGCATATACAATAACTTATGTAGTCTACATTTAAAGTAGTAGTTTATTAAAAGGATTACCCTTGCAAAAAGATGAGACTGATAATGATTACAAGTACATTTAATAAGGTAAGAGGTATGGGATGTCTCGAAAAAAATAAGAGTAATTTGTCTCACTTGAAACAATAATATCAGGAGAACCTCAAGTCTCATTTTTAGTTTGAACCATAAGAATCATCATGTATAGTTGAAGGATATAAGATTGCAAGATATAGAATTTCCATGAAGAGAGAAAATCGAGCCTTATTGGAATCTACAAGAGCTTATACTACTATAATACCGTTTCTTCCAACCACCGAACCCAAACTGATGAAGCTTATAAGAGGAGGAACATTTCAAGAGAGGTAAAGTGTCAATCAGGAATTTTGACAGATTTTTCCCCATCGTGGTTTTGGGTTTCCCTCGGATGCTCGAGTAGCACATTGACGGGTAAGTGTATGTATATACTTTATATAGAAATTCTATATATATTCATATACATATGAGATTATTATATGTATGTAAAAGATATTTGAGAGAAATGCCAGTGCTCCACAAATATTCTGTCTGGTTGCTTGCAGATCGGAACGAAGGCGTTTCACTTGAAAGGTTAACACTTTGGAGGGGTTTAATGGAACAAAGACTTTGACGGATGTGTAAAAATTCCAACATTTCCAAAATTCACTCCAACTTCTTGTCTAATAGTACTTATGAAACGTCTATGGACACACATTCCTTGCTCTTATGTTATACGTTGGACTACTGAGCATCTGCGAAATAAATCCCATGTTTTCACATAGTGCTACTTACTTGTCCCTTTTAGTATAGTAATAACTATGATATGTAGGCTGTGTACTTGTGTGTGTGTGTGTACAGTGTAGTAGGACACATAAAACAGGAAAATGAATGCTTCAATGCTTCTGTTACTGTAGTGTGAGGAAATAGTGGTGGTAGCTAGCTAGTCCTCCGTTAAGAATAATTTCATTTATTTTTCAACTTGTTATTACAGAAATTGCTGCTGCAAGGATGCAAATTTTTCAAAGCCCCCTTTTCATTAATATTCTGTCCATGTAATAGTCGCTAGCAACCAGAAGTTCTTTAAGTTCCTTGATATATATTTTCTTCTATGTTGGAAAGTTATGAGAAGCGTATGGCGCAAGTGAAGGAATGGGAATGACTAGACCAAAGACCCTTGGTGGACAGAGAGGATCCCTGAGATGAAACAAGATGGTAAAAATGAAGAGGTTATATCCTCACTCCATGCTTAACTGCTGGAGTCAGGAGTCTGGAGCCTAGAAAAGAAAATCCCTTGGTTTTCATTTCATACCATATCATTCTCATTTCATCCTAGATCCTATAGGAAAGCTCATATCCCTTGAACTTTACAAACCCTTGTAATATATGTAGAGCGTGTGTATATCTTTTCATATGGCAGTGCACTGGACTTACGCATACAGCTTCGAAGAGTCGATCTGCTGATGTTACCTCTTTTACATAACCTTGTACTCCATCTCTCCCTTCATCATGTATATGTACATGTACAGTTAACAGGCTCAATAATGGAACTTTATCTTCCTATAAAGATAGCCCATTGGAAGTTATACAGCAAGTCTCGTTACAGTGGTTTCTGATGCAATATATATCTCTTTGTATAGTGAAGTTTCTACTTGAGCCACTGCATGTAAATAGTTTACAAGACATTTTATTCCCTTGGATCGTGTATTTATGAAGAAAAGTCGGACAGAATTGTATGTACAAGTACAAGTGACTTTAAAAACCGTCCACTTCCCTGTAGTCACTTATAAGGCTCTATACATTTATGACTTGGACTTTATATAATATGTAGGATGGAGAAAATATGAGGATGTACATAAATGCATTATATGAAGGAGGTTGGTGAGAATGTGAAGTTGAAAAGCAGCAGGTGGGCTACACTGGTTCCTTCTCTCTCTCTCTTGCTTGAAAAACACATCTCGAAAACTCGGCTTCGTCGATTGACAACAAAAAGGAAAAGGATGGTCGGTTCGGTCTCTCTCTCTCTTTCTTATTTCTAGTGGTCCTTTTATAAAAGCTACATATGGAACAGGGGATGGGACGAAGATTTTCTTTTCCTTCTCCTTCCTCCAATTTCAAAAAGTATATTCAATTTTCTTTATCCTTAAAGTCTAGACATTGCATTGGTAAAATAACATATACAAGTGAGCCCGTCCAGGATTTTAAATGAACTATTGTGGAATAGGAAATTCATTGGGATTGTCTATAAACTACTAAAGTAGACATGTATATACTGACACCAGCGGAAACTAGGAAATTTTCGCACGTTTTTCTGACATACTAAATAAAATGTTTTCCTCGTCCAATGGAATATCAAAGGAGGGTTTGTATAATATAAATATGTATAAGATGGCGCTCATAAATACAATTACCATTTTATTTTTTTTTAGAAATTTATGTATCCTTTCCAAACCCTACCTTTTACAAAATGTACATTTTGTATAAAGATTTGTAAAATAAATTCACATGGAAATTGGGAACTTTTTTTCTATACATATGGAGGGAACAACAAATCCATAAAAAAAGATTTGGATTTCCTGTCAAATGATAACATTTTCATGCTCAGATATAAAGTTTCTCGTTTGGTGTGTACAGTGAAGAAGTTGAAGAAGAAGTAAAAGAAGCCCGAATGTGAATGGGTGCAATGAAGCGTGGTCTGTTTTCAATTAGGATTTTCTCTTTCCCATGGTTTATTCCTTCTTCTCTCTCTCTCTTGTATCGTCACTATAAACTTATCTAGGTAAAAACTATATCTACCTGCTCCCGAAAAAAAGGAGTAAAAAAATAGAAATTATAGTTACCATCCCCTTCATTGCGGTACCTGTGGAAACTATTACCTCTTTGGTGAAGGATATGTATAAAGAAGGAACCCTAAAAAAAAGAAAATTACATTTATGGTTATTCTAAAAACCAAACCTTCAATTTTTCTTAGGTTGATTTTTTTAGGTTGCATTTTTACCCCTCTTTTTTCTTCTTCTACTATCTTTTCTCATGTTCCATTTCATCTCTCTAATCGGTGAACTATACATGATTTTTGGATGGAAAAACAAATTTATTATTACGTATAGGAAATTATAACGTTCTTTTTTGTTGTTGTCAAAGGTAAACAACATTGCTGGGGTAGATGGGTTTGGGATAAAAAATAATGAATGAAAAGTAATTATTATGAAAAAAAGGATTCCTCTCAAGTTTACAATGCCTGTAGAATTTTGTAAATGCAGCTTTTATTTCCCTTTCGATTCTATAAGGGTAATTTTCTAGTAGGTATATGTAATGTAGGTATTACATGTCTATAGATATAGAAAAAGTACTGATTATTATTGTTGCTTATTACATTGGTCGTTTTGTTTCTTCTTGTTACGTAGAAACAGTAAAAGAAAATTGTCAATTTACTTATCCGATTAAATGTATAGTAATTGATTTTCTTTCATATACATATAAAAGAATAATAAGTTTACAAGTCATTCAATAAACGTTATTTAATTTTATTGTGGGTTTGTATTATGTTATATAGTATCTAATGTAATAAAAGGAAATTGTCTTGTGTGTGTTTTATTATTAGTTGAAAATAGTGGTGTATTTTATCAATAATAATGGATTGAGCAAATAACTAAATAGAACAAATGTAAAACCCATTAAAATACATTTATATCACAATGAATTCTATCACTATTATTTATTGTATTAAAGTAGACACTTATTACTATATACCTTACGAACGATTCATACACCGTATGGGTCTAATAAAAAGTATAGGAGTTCAAATTATACATACTACTTTATTTTCAAATCCGATTTAAGGGTTCTATCTTGTAAATCCCTTAATGATATAAAGTTAAATGGAAGGTATAGCGCTTGTGTAAATTAAAAATTGATGCATATACTAATATGGGATTAAAAATTTATGATTCTCTCTTGCTTTTCGATAAAAAATGATGTTCAATTGAATGATGATATTTTTTTAAATAAATATTTAAAAGTATGTCTTATTTGTGTGTACAATATGGACTGATTGTCCAGATAAGATTATCCAACGTATACAGTTACAAAAAGTACAAGGGGCATCCTACCAACAAATGTTGCCGCAGAGGGCATTGAAATACATAGTAGTATAAGTTAACAAAAAAACAAAATCATTGATATGAGCGTTATTAAGGAATGGACTGTCAAAATTCGTGTGTCACATTATAATGATTTGAAAAAAAAATTAATGGAAGGATCGATGTAAGAATATATAGCTAAAATTGTGATACTTTCTAAAACTATATTCATAAATTGTCACAGTCAGAAGCAGCAAAAACGGCATTTTTTACATGAGGAACATAAGCCGTGTATGTGTGTCTACTAAAGGTGTAAGTATGTATCTATACTAAAAAATAAACAAAAATTGGCACATTTAAAAAACATGTACATAATAAAAATAGCATGAATACTATTTTTTTGTAAAATCTAAAACAAAATATAAAAAAGTCGATGGTACTTCCATACAAATGAGAGTTATTTGTTTTAAAAAATAGGAATTCCTATGACTGGGAAGGTTAATAAGAATGATTTGAATGGAAAATTGGAATATTTCCCAGCCTCTGATTACAGGATATTTTTTTAGCGTTAACGTAGATGCCATAAGCCTAAATTAAGATTCCTTAATTTAGGTAGTTTCATGGCATACGCAAGTCCACCGGGTGTGATTTTCCCACAGCCATATAAATCAATGTATTTTAATTCCTGACATTTTTCTCCAATGACTTTCAAGCTAGCATCAGTAATGGAGCCACATTGTCCAATATTAAGGGTCTCAAGACTTGGGAGAGATGCCGCAACCCTGATGAGCCCCTCGTCGGAAATGTCACAGGCACTCATGGAGAGGGTGCGAAGGTGAATGAATTGTGAGATGTAATTGAGTCCTTGATTATGAACCTTATCACAAAAGGAAACATCGAGGGAAGTGACTCTTGAACTGAGGTCATAGGTTAAATTGGCGAGTCCAGAGTCAGTGATATTGTCACAGGCACGTAGATTGATTTCACAGAGGGCTGGGCAAGCCCCTAGATTCCTTAGTCCCGAGTCTGTGATATGAACACAAAAGCTTAAATTGATTGCCTCCAGTCTACGTAGATTGGTCAGATGAATGAGGCAGTCATCGGACAATTTTTGACAGTCTTGCAGAATCAGTGTTTGGAGACGTGTGTTGCCAAATTCCGTACTGGCTGTGATCTTCTCCACTAGAATATACTTGCTTTTCTTCCGACTCGTTGATAGTAATTGTGCTGGGGGTGGGGAATTACAATTATTATTAGTATTATTATTATTATTACTGCTACTACTACGCGGAATAGGGAGGATGGGTTGTTGACGGAAACGCTTACTACTCTTAGACTTCATTAAATGTGAGGCTGATTGATGAGGATCATTGACAATCTTTAGCTTAATTTCCTGTTTACAAATGGCACATTGTTGAGTAACTGGTACTGGTAAAGTAGTGCTGTCCTTCTTCATCGTTGAGGAGGATTGAAGGATTTGAGAGGAAGGGGGTAAAAATAAAAAGGGTTGTTGTTGCTGTTGTTGCTGCTGCTGCTGTTGCTGAAGCTGCAGTTGCTTTTTATTCGACGCTAATTTCCTCCTCCGATTTGAGCCCAACTCATCAATAAAATCCTCTTCAATTTCAGGTACATCCACCAAGCCGAATTTTAAGAGAAAATCGTGCATTCTCGGCTCCTGCAGATGACTCTGATTAACGATTCCCGCTAAAAAGCCTATCCCAGTATCCGTAATTAGGTAACATGACCTGAGATTGAGTTTGATCAGCTTCTTGAGTCCCCAGGAAACCATCAACAAGCCACGGTTTGAGATTTGACAGCAACCACCCAAATCCAAGCTCTCTAAATTTACCGCCATCATCGCAATTCTTCCCAAACTAAAGTCACTCACTTGTTTACATAAACTTAGGTTGAGAACAGTGAGGTTCTCGAGGCGGATAGAGAAGCCGGAACTGATGGTACCGTCCGTCACATTGTAACATCCACTGAGCTTCAAGCTCCGGATCCCCGGCAGAGATGCTGTCATCTCCCGCAAGCTCCTCTTCAGACTCAGCACTTGTATGTCAAAGATACCTCGGCGGTGTAAGCTTTGGAATAACATTTGATTGCCACCTTTACTTACATTGATCTTTGCCTCCACTCCCCGCCACAGCCTCTTGTCATTCAACACCGAGTTCCAGTATTTACAAGTCCGGGCCGCCGAGCCCAAGTCTTTTAGTGAGAGTTTTAAAAATATCTCCGTCATTATTTCAGGGTAGAGGTGATCAATTGTAGTTCTGCTCGAATTTACCTCAGCTACTACTTCACTACTCGTCGTAACAATCCCTTTCATTTCCGTCTCCGTCTCTCTCATCCCCACACACTCACTCCCACCATGGTCCACATCACTTGAGTTTCTTACACAATCCTCTTCTGAGGAACTGCTCCAGTCCTTTATTGCAGGAACCCTCGCCAGAAACCCTCGCTGAAGAAGATTCATCTTAGCATTTGAAATTGAGCACATTGTTCCAAAGTTTACGTATTAACTAAATAATATTAAGTTATTATTATTAATTATTATTATTACTGTGACGTTAAACTTCCTCGAGATCTTTCAACTCTATTATAAAATTGTCTTTTTTATATAATTAAAATAGCAAGAGTACATCTCTCACGGAATACCCTTTGCTCATGCACTGTATATATACTTTACGCCAGCATGCTAATATAAATATTGAAGCACTTCGGCCGTGGAACAATTTTTTCCCTGGAGTTGTTCTCTCTCTCTCTCTCTCTCTCTCCTTACCACCACACCACTACTATTATAGTATACGTAAGGTTTATTGTATGCACAAGCTTTTTCATACAGGACTTGTGTGAGGACGACTGACTAAACTTGTCCGTCCGCTCGGTGTAACCAGTGCTCACTGACTATGTGGACTCATTGGACTTCTCAAATTCTCAAGCTTCGTAAGCTCAGAGCTATGCATGAGTTGCCCTCCTCCAAAGCAACTTGAATATATTTACCGTGAAACTGTGTGGGCTCAAGAGTTCCTATCCTATACTAGACTTTACTTTGGAATTCCTATCCTCAAAAGGGGGAGATTTCCAATATAGTCAACCCTCGCTCACTTATCTAGCAAGGTTTTCTACAGGGGGGAAAGAACAAGTTTGACGGTAAAATTATGTAGCAGTCCCTACACCATATTCCATATGCAATGGTAGTGCTAGTGGAACTTCAATGATAAGACGAAAAGAGCTCAACAAAAGCCATTGCATGTCTCTATAAGTTTAGTTTTAAAAGTTGTTCAGAATAGTGTATACCTTATACGATAGAAGAGAAGTTTCTACATAAAGCTTGTAGTGTGTAGTAGAAAGAGAGAGAGAGAGAGAAGAAGAGAAGCTGAAAGCAAAACTCGAACAGGGGAGACTTCCTCCCCTTTTGTACATTTATCTCCTTGTCATTTTTCCTTCTACTATTTTATACTGCTCTAGCCCTAATACATGCCAGAAGTTTGCCTCTATATGGATAAAATCCATTGTATTTAATACAGGCTCCAAGACTTACCCTAAGATAGGGTGTAGGTATATAGGAGCTTATATGTGCGATTGACTATTGAATAAATTCAAGACTCCAGAATAAGGACGTTATTTCAGAGGAACGAGAGAGAGAGAGAGAGAGGATTAACAGCGTTGAAAATTTCTTGGTACGCGGATGGACGGAGAAATAAGAGAGAAATGTTTGGGATGGAGAGAGAGAGAGAGAGGGTTCTTATAATCTCTATGTATATGTACTCAAGGTTCTAGAAGAGACACATGTGAAGGAACCGTTTTCCTCTCATATTTTTCACTACCTTAAAGCAACCTTCGTATACTTAGATTTTGGAGGAGACTATCATATGAAAGCCGACCCTTGTAAGTCTTGGAAGTTCTTTATGTATTGTAGGTATGGATGGTTTGGTCATCCGGCCGGAGCTAAAGGAGAAGAAGGAGAAGAAAAAGAGGACAAAAAATGTTGAAAAGGTACGAAAGAGAGAGAGAGAGACTGAAAAGATATACGCACATAGTGTAGTTTTAAAGTCACAGTATTTTCTACTCACAATTTTTTTTAAAGTAGAGAGATGGCTATGATGTGTATGTATGTGTGATGTTGTAATCTAACAAGGGAAATAAAGCTAGGAATAAGAGACGAAGAGAGAGAGAGATGTAAAATGTGAGTTAAAACTTGTATCATAATTCTTATCATTTGAAACCAACTCGGTTTCTGATGATAATACGCGACGCAACCTTACTATCTCCCATTAAAATCCTTCAAAGTCCTAGATACTCCAAGACCTTTTCAGCTTATTTCATATTACACACTAGAGCGAAATTTTATCCTGGTTTACCTTTCAACATGTACATATATCTTTTCCATGTTTTTTTCCTCCCCCCTTTTTTTAGTATGCTCAACTTTTTATCTGTATGCATAATATGTACGTTTGTATGTGTGCGTGTACATTGTGTAGATATGGGTGCATGAGTGTTTGTTCCTGTTGTATGTATCTATAGCCATGGAGATACTCACATGTTTTTGGCATGATGTGTGTATGTGTATAATTCTGGGGAAGGTATGTATGTATCTATGTTTGTATGTATTTTTCTATCCTATGTATGTATACGTGTGATATGATGGAGCATACATGTATAAGTACAGTAATAATAAGTTCTGCTGTGCATCATACACGAGGATAGAGATGTAAGTTTCTAGTTTGTACGAGTTAGCTATTTAACCATGCAATGTAAAGTACGTCCTTGCTTAATGCATGGTTAAATCAGACTCTTAGTTGATTTTTTATTTTCAATGGGCTTAAATGGAAAATAATGTTGTGCTTCTAGTATATGATTGTGATATTGTGAGGAGTCATCATGATGGAATTCATCCAATTCAAAATGAGAATCAATGTGCCCATCAAGGTTGAAGGATGACATGTTTTATTGAACCATTCATTCGTCCCTTTCATATCGGTCGTTTCGATTCTATTTTTTAAATCCAGAATTATTTTATTTTATGAGACATAAATTTCCTTTTATGGAGGAAAAAAGAGCGCCTCGTGAAAATTCAGGAGATTACCTGAAGGTGGTGGTGGATCTTTACACTCATGGGCAGTTAAATCCAAGTTTTGTATTCAAATAGAATAAAAGAGAAGGGGCAGAGAAGAAAGGATTAAATTTTTGAAAAGGTTGCCAAAGCTGTGTATGCAGTTTCCTTATTTCTAATATTTGAGTAAAAATTTGGTACAGTAGAAGCGGCTAGCGGCATACACGGATTTTACAAAGATATTCTGACAAGTCGTAAATGAGTTGTGTAGAATTGGAACTATTGCAATCGCTGATTACCTATATGGACGAATTTATGGTGGAGTTATTACTTTTTATTGTAGGGATTCACGTTAACATGACCGTTGTCAAGACCTTCGGAAATTTCACGCATAATTTCAAGCATACAGGTTCATGGGGAATGAAGGTTTACTGTCTACCATGGAGTGTGTGTATAGAAAACCGTAAGGATCTACGGGGACAAGGTTGACAATTCGATTTGATAGCAATTGCCGTAAGCTTCATGACATGGATAAAGTTTCGGACTGGCTGTGAGAAAGTCTGAAAAAGTATTAAAGGCTGGAGTAAATATGTACGTATTTGGGTAAAGTAGGTAATAAAATAAAAGTTTTATTGTTACTTGTAAATTAATGTCAATGTTGGTCCTGGGTAATCATCTCCTGTCCATGGTCTTTCCTGGCGTAAGCCAAGCTTCAATATGGGATTGATCCCATAAAGGAAAATCTAGGGCTTTCTATAAATACAGAGATTTATGAGATTATTGTAAGTAAGCTATATAAGTTGCAACTGAATTGACAATTGCACCCTGTAAACTCTTACTGTCTCTTACACTATCCGCTTTTATGACCATGGGATCTCTTTCTGTACACTCTCTATACACTAAAACTGCTGGACAAGCTTTCAAGTCTAAAGCTATAATAGCTTTACATAGCCTCCCTTCGCAACTTTTTCCTCCAGTAATAAAACTTTTGAAAACGCAGGGATATGTATAAGGAAAAATTAAGTATAAATTGATGTATCTGCAGTTTTTTGAAAAAAATTACATAGTACATAACATGGACATTGGAAAGGACACTTGGTCATTCACTTACTATTACTTAAATGGCGAGCAAAAAAAATAATATGCTTTGGTAGTACAATGAGAAATGTGTGCTCTTGATTATTTGGAAGTTCGGAACTATGAAGTGTAAAACTAAATGTCCTTAGTGTATGTAGGAAATGTGGAAAGCGTATGTTTCCCACCCGGTCAATTCCTTGTGTCGTAATAAACTCAATGGTATTCAATGATATTCACAAGTGATACGCTGACGAAATACTTTCTCAAAAGAAGAGTTACAATGTACATAGTAGTTTAGAATAAAAAAAATATTTCCTTGCCAGAAAATTATTATAGCAGTAAGAGCGTCCTATGAGCCATTTCAATGTACAAGATCCTATCTATTCCAGTATACTGACTTTGATCTTTATCATGAATACTAACTTTCCTGCTATCTCGAGAGAGAAAAAAAGTTTTAGTATGTATCCCTGAAAAGGTTGTATAGTTTGTAATATTTGTATCTACAATGATAATACAGTGTTTGTAGTGGGTGTCTCAGTTGAATAAATATTCTTTGCTTACAATAGTTCTTCTATAGCTAATTATATATGTGGACTTGATTATTTGCGGCTTTGTAAAATTCATCAGTTCATAGGAAACATGTTTTGCTTCATAGTTTTTACTATATGTATTTTGAATTAATGTGAATTAATATCACAGACTGAAATCAACTTTCCAGAATCCCTCACCATGTTTTTTTTCTTGTACATTTTATGGGGCAATGCTTCCTTCTGCTAGAAACTTATTGCAGCAAGCACTATATCTTAACAGCAAGAAAGAGAAACTTTCCAGGAAAAATGCAAACTTCTGTTAAAATAAGTCATTCAAGGAAGTTTTTAGCAGATACGTAGTAATTGTTAAAGCCACAGTCCTTACTTTTTATGATTTGTTTGTAAAAGTTGAGTCACATGTGCCTTAACGTGCAGGCATAGACCATACATACGTGGGAACACTTGTTTGAAGACGAGCATATGAAATTGTTTGTTCCTCACTAGAGGAAATGTCAATTTTTATTTGGCTTGGAGCCTAGAGATTTTGTGTACATTTCTATAGGCGCAAGGACTAACAATATTTACTTATTAGGTGCAATTGCATGAATTGATGCATCAGTTTGAAAGGCTTGTAAAGTGAGCTATCATGTACAGAGAATGTTATCAGGTAAGTTATATTTATTACTAGTTTTTCAGACTCATAGACATAGGATTTTAGCATGGGGAGTCGAAACCTGCTTGTGCTATAGATAATACACAATAATATTCTGTAATAAAACACTCCATCTGTAGCAAGCAATGAGTATGGTTTTTCTGTATGGAAGATTGGGTGTATGGGACAAAAGGATGTCACTCTGACTCACGGAGGAGAGATTCGAAAGAGCCAGAGTCAATGTGGTTTTTCAAGTACGCAGGTGGATTATGCAGTGACACACTATAGTTCTATGCTGAATATGTCAAGGAAATTTAATTATTATCTGAACTTTAACTCTGTAAGGCAGTTAAAAACTGTGAGATGTATGTACATTAGACGTACTAATATGAATATGTACATGCGTGTGCATGTGGAGAGTAAGTGAGCAGGTTCTCTAGGGCAGCGTGGAGAAAAAGGTTGATGGATAAATCAAAGTGCAAAGCTAGTTCTAGTAGGTTAAACGTATGAAGTTTTATATTAAAAGTATAGTTGCTTTCAAAATTTTATTATGGATTTTGAATTTTTGTACAGGGGAAGAATAGAACTTTAGAATGGTTATGGAAAACACGTGGAAGTAATCTGGGTATCTAAATGAAGTAGTCAAAGTTGAAGGAAATTCGTGAATGGGGCAAGTTGTGGCTGTTTTACATGAGGGCAGAAGATAGTATAAGTTAGTATCTACATATGCATTTAGTGGTAGTAGTAAAGAAAAAAGAAGAATGTATGACTATTAAGTACAATTTGTTCATTAGTGCGTGGGTCTGGGTCACAGAGTACAAGGAACATAAGACCGGATTTGCAGTCAATAAACGCGTGATTTCAGCTTGAACAATTGGCATTGTAGAATACACAGGATATCATCAATAGGATTTACGGATAATCTCCCCCGTTGTACTAGTATTTATTCGAAACTTTTGTCAAGAAAATTGGGAGTATGAGAGAGAGAGAGAGAGAGAGATGGATAGGAGTTGACCATTATTGTATAAAAGCTACGTGAAATAACCCCGACCCAAGAATAATAATAAAGAAAAGCAAAAACGGACCAACTACCTGTCCAATAGTTTCGGATTGTCAACCATTTTTTCTTGTACTGTGAGGCTTCTTTCACAATAAGGCTAGGATGTTTCGTGGACAATGACAATTGGCAAGGTCCATTCAACAAAAACTCTAACTTCCCATTTGTTCTCCTATCCTTCATGCTCAGGTGACAGGTTTTGCTTAATATTAAACACTTGTATCTTTTCCCTCCTTTCTATAGATTCAATGCATCGGGAATGCTTTGAATACATGTAGGTGTAGAGGACTGCTGTGACTATAGAAAAGAACTTTTTTTAGTAACCTTTCTATTGAAGAGCAAACAAAATTCCTTGATGGCAATTTATTTCTACTGTTAGAGAACAATGTGTAATAGTTATCTGGCTGTTTTCAAAAAATGATTCAGTACTCTTGCAGTGAATTCATTGAAGTCAATCGATATGAGAAGCTAATACCGCTTTTAACTACTTTTATTTTCAAACTTGCGTACAAATACTAGTAAGTATGTACATTTATAGGAAATGAAGGTGAAAGAACATTCTTTCCCAAGCTTCAGGAGGATGTATACTACACAAACTGTTTTACTCCAAGTTTCGTCAGCTGCATTCTTGGGATGATATTCATAGACTGCAGTTCTTGGAAAAGGAGTTTGCACGCATAAGGAATATTAATGGAGATCATATTATTGCTGGATTTACATCCATGGCACCTGCGTCAATTAACAAATGAGATCATGAGTTTAAAATATACAAGGAGGTTGATGATAACAAGGGCTACCAAGGAATGTAAGAAATAAGAAATATGTACTATAGTAGTGAGGTAAAGTATCATAAACATACCATCCACTGTAGCCCATAATTCCACAAGAATTGCAAACATCCACTTTGAAAACATCACTTGATAGCATAAGCCTTTCCAGTAAAAGCATGGAAGCACCATAACCGATAAGACAATCGCGCTCCATTTCACCGAGCCGCAGACCTCCTTCCCTTGAACGTCCTTCAGTAGGCTGTCGTGTTAGTACAGCTCGAGGTCCTCGAGCACGAGCATGCATTTTATCCATTACCATGTGCTTCAACTTTTGATAATACACAGGCCCTGAATAAATGTAACCGGTAAATGCTTCTCCAGTTATCCCAGAATAAAAAAAGTCTTTTCCTTGATAGTTGAAACCGTGACGAGCCAAGTCTTCACACACGTCGTCTACCTTTGACCCCCCAAAAGCTGAAGTGAAAGGAACAAAAGTCATAGATACATGATTCGATGATTCCACGGAACTCGACTTTTTTTCTTTCAATACTACTAAGTATTAATTATGCAATGCAATGATGTACCGGTTCCGTAGTGCTGACAGCCGTCTAATACTCCAGCTTTTCCTGCAAGCAGTTCTATAAGCTTCCCAACAGTCATACGTGAAGGGAAACCATGCGGGTTCATAATAACGTCTGGAATAATCCCGCAATCACTGAATGGAAGGTCTTCCTGGTTAACTATCAGTCCTATAAATAAATGATTCATTTACCATTGTTACTTAAGGTTATTTAAAGTTTCCTTTTCAAGTGAAATTCCAAGGATGAACAATGGAGCTGGTTAGACCCTTTAACTATTATTAAGTAAAGTTTTTACCTGTAACTCCCTTCTGTCCATGCCGGCTGCTAAACTTGTCACCAAGCTCAGGGCGGCGTGTTTGCCGGAGTAGTAGCTTAAAAATATGAGCTTCTTCACTGTTGGATGACAGCATGACTTTCTCAACATAGGACGGAACAGATCCTTTGTAGGTTATAGGCACTTCTTTGAATTCTGACTGTTTCCGCATATCATCCTCAGAAATTGTATTTTGGGTCACCGTCGGCGTTTGTTTGTTAACTAGTACCTGGAATTAGTCCACATATTGTAAAGACTACACAAAATTCCGTATGGATGCGCTTAAGAGTTAGGGGAAATTATTATCTTATGTACTAATGTGGTGCATTTGCCACAGCTCATGCATCTGTGCTGCCAGGGTGAAGTTTTCTGGGCATCTCCACAACTAAAGTTTCTATTCTGTAATGTATTAGGATGCTTAAATCCAAATGATATGATTCTTAATCAAATAGACTCTTATTCCTAAACATACTTTAGGAGTGCATAGTAGTTCTCGGAAACACATTAGTTAACCGAGGGTCTTTTGCTATTACACTTCAGCAATTATACAATTACTGTACATGCAATTATTATTACCTAATAAATTCTTGGAAGAATAAAAGAATGTACCTGTTTATTCTCGATACGAGAGCCAGGGAAAGCAATACCATCCATGTCTAGATTAGAGTGTCGGAAAATTGGCTCCTTTTTTACAGCATCGATCATAGGACCCATGATTCTATCTGTGGTTTGATTCGCATACCGCTTCAAAACGCATTTAGCGTTACGATAAACTAAGCAACGACCGTATCCACGGTCTACAGAGGCCTTATTTAGAATCAGGGCATCCTCAATATCGTAACCACTATAGCTCATAACACAAATGATAGCATTTTGTCCAGCAGGTAGATCGTTGAAGTTAATGAAGTCTAAGGTACGAGATTTCACCATGGGCTTTTGTGGATAAACGAGATTGTACATGAGCGTGTCTATTCTGTTCTTTTGATTCATTGCAATAGTACCCATGGCTTGTTTACCCATAGCGCATTGGTAAGTATTGCGAGGACTTTGATTGTGGTGGGGGAATGGTACCAGACCTACACACGCACCTAATAAAGTAAAGGGTTCAATTTCTAGATGAGTGGTTCTTTCTGGGTCAATCTTGTCTTCATAAAGAGCTATGTTGCTATCGTTCTCCTCATTCACATCCAAGTATTCAATAATGCCTTCGCAAAGAAAGTCTTCAAATGTTCGTAAACCAGTTTTTAACTCCTCAATATGACGCTGGGTTAATTTAGATATTCCATTTTCAACAATGATGTAAGGCCGGCAGAGACGACCACCATCAGAGCTCACATGAATTGCTCTCTGCTTTAAGTCTGGGTAGATAGATACCATTCCCGATATATAACCTAAGCGCCGGAATTTTTTGAACCTTTCAATGAACTTCTTGTAGCCTCTTATAATGCCAACTATGCCACCATTCAGGTATATCACAAAATTGTTCCTCTCGTGCAGTTCTTCTCCACATAGCAGCATTATGTCTTCAGCTCCGATGTTATACATCAGCCGCAGAATATGGCCTTCATCGACTTCCGTTGTGATGTGAGCCATGAGGGCAAGATTTTTTACTAAACCACAAGACTGCAAGGAAGTTATTATAAATTAAACATAAAGAACTGCAAATACAGCAAAAAAGCATAATTATTATTATTGTTTATATCACTGGGATTTTACCTCTCCTTCAGGTGTATCAGAAGGACACATCATTCCCCACTGTGAAGACTGTAACGAACGAGGACCTGACACTTTACGTGTTTTCTCAAACTGGGAATTCACTCGTGTCATCATCCCTAATGCTGAGATGTACGAAAGACGAGACAAAACCTGAGTAACTCCGTGACGTTCCATCTTGAAACGCTTGATAGTCCAGTTTCCCTGTGTTGAAATTTTAAAGTGCATATTTAACGATGAAATTTAAAAAAAACTGATCTTATCGTTATAAACAAATAACTAACACTTACACTTGAAATAGCTGCATCCAGGCCATTTGTAATCTGATCTTGCCTCATGTGCATTACAACGTCAAATACAGATGCTTTAAGTTTAGGAAGATTCTTATCCGCGATTAGTTTGAGCTAATCAAGTACAAGAAGATTTTGGTAGAAAAACATTCTGGTATTATAAGTAACACCCATTCTTGTAACATATACCTATCTGCTAAATGCCTTGTCTAATAGTTATTAGCTATTACTACTACACTGTACTGAGTTCAAAACGGCAATTTTACCTCCCAATTGAACTTTTTGAATAAGTCCTCAAATAACAAAGATAGCAATGACCCAGCCAACTCCATCCGTTTAGTTCCGTAGTAGTCTCTGTCATCTATCATTGACGGATCTTTCTGCGCCATGATAATTTTCCTAACCATTTGAGCAGTGTAGATGGCTTTGAGTCTAAAATTAAAATTCTGAACCTGCGAATTCGGGTAAAAAAATGAAAAATGTCAACATAAGTGATTTATATTAGAGAATATTGCCAATTGTGATAAAGATTTAAGTTTCATCTTTTATCCATGTAGAACATATGAATAGGTTATGGATATTAATTTGACAACATATAGCTAGTAGGAACCTTCATATGAGATAGGACCTCATGTCGTGAAATTAAAATTCGGGAGTGGAATCATCATATCTGTATCTTTGCCCGCAGTATTAAATGATTTGGTATAAAAACACAAGGTGTAAAAATTTAAAACTAGTCCCTTACAGGTACATGAGCGAGAACGGTCGTAGCCAATAAATCTCGTACTTCATCCTCAGGAGATTTCTTTCGCGCGGAAGCGGAAACTTGAAAAAATTTCTTCTGCTTAACTCTTGAGCTCAAGTATTTAATTGCCTGCTTCTGAGTGTACACATTTGCTTTATGACACTCTTCGATTGATACCATCATAGCAGAAATAATTTCTTCCTCAGTTCCTATTAGCTGGAGCATTTCCTGGTCACTTTCAATGCCCATGGCCCGCAAGACAATTGTAACCAGAACGTCCTAAATACATTTACACTGATTAAGCCTTATGTATGATAAAAAAATCGTAGTGAAATTTTGAAAAATTAATTATCTTATTCATACATCTTGTAGTGCATTATGTTTCAGCAGGTATTTTCCATGCTTTACGTAGATATTCGTGCGAGATTTTTTCTCATGCGTACTGCTCGTAACCTGACACATGACACCCCCTTTCCGATCATCCTCAACAATCATTCTGTTCTTGGACAATTGCTCTTGGATCAGAATAACCTGCGTACACATCAGCGAAAATTGGGTGAGTTAGGTTAGATGAATCTATCTCTTACAAGTCTTAACATTCACTAGAGAATACAAATTGTTACACAATAATACATATAAATGAATATATATACGCTTAACCCACACTTACCTTTTCACTTCCCTTAATAATAAAATACCCTCCAGGATCATAGCAACATTCATTTAGCTTGGCAAGCTCGGCTGGAGTTTTCCTATGAAGTACGCAATTGGAGCTCCGCAACATAATAGGCATTCTAAAATAGGTCAACAGTAAATCAAATCAAAACCCTTCGAGTCAAACATATATTTTTACTTCCAATTTGAAATTTCACTGTAAACGTATAATTACCTCCCAATTGGTAAATCATTCCTTAGAACGCGCTGAGTTCCTCGAATATATTCTATATCGACAGTGATAGGAGCCGAGTAGGTAATATCTCGAAGACGGCACTCGTGAGGTGTAGAGTTTCTCGTCATATTGAACCCTTCTTCGACATCCGGAATGCCTACGCGAACATTGGTGTATCTAAAAATCAGTGGTTAAAATATTTTATCCCTACTATACCACATTTTCTACGACATGAAGTGGTCTCTTCCAAGCATACGAAAATCTTCCCGTTAACAAAGAGACGGATAATCAAATAAATAGTCTGAATAAAACTCACTTGAGATAAAAGGAAGGGTCGACATCAGATACTATTTTCGCGTTGGCCATAACGATTTTCTTAATTTCAACATTGATAAAATAATTAAAAGAATCGATGTGCTGTTTAACTAAACCTTTTGTTTCCAAAAATGCCGGAACAAGTTTCCATTTTTCCTGCCAAAAGAAATTATTCCATATTAGATTATTTACGTCATACAAGTCAATACCAGCATAAAATACAATCCTTAATGAAAAGTTTACCTCTAATTTTTTGATTGGGGCACTAAGGTAGCTTTTGCTAAACTGTGGCTTCGGAGTTTTCACAAATTTTTCTGGGTACAAGCTCTGGTATTCAGGAGCGAACTCATCCCCATCACTATCGTAAGGATTCTTTTTCAGACTCATTTTCCTTCGCTATATCTGCACTGTCCGAGTTCTTAAGCTGCTCTTGCGTATGCCTCAAAAGCGCTTGAGTCCTTCTCGATTGAAGATAGTTTTCAACGTCTTCTGCGTCCTCAGCGTCACTATGGATAAATCGGTGCAGAAATTTTTCGTATAGTTCCAAAAATATAGAACTGCTGAATTCTGGCCACGATATAAACTCGAGGTATAAATCTACTAGCTCAGTTGGGGTGAGGTCTCCGAAGTTCGTAAAAATTGTGAAGCCTTGGCGAATCAGTCGTGGACCACAATGCGGTACCAATTTTTCCAGCTGTGGAATAATTGGTGATGTCCTCCGGTATAAATTGCTTCGAACGAAGAATAAGAATCTAAGCAAATTTTTAGCGCCTAATTTCTCAATCAGCTCCTTATTCACATCTATTCTAATGAAGTACGCCAAATCGGGATTCAGTGTTTTTAATTTACCCCTCAGGGTCCCATCACTTGATGTGTCCGACACTTCCCAAGGAATGAACACTCTTCTATCAAAAGTTGCAAGCTCCCGAAATTTAAAAAATACTTGAAATAAAACCGACGATTGTCTGTAGAAATAGAAACCGCGTTTAGGTGTTGATGTAAGAACCTGACAGGATCGGGGGCTTAGAATAAAAAAGCACGTAGGGTCCTCCCACTTGTACAACGGATCAAAAAATATAGTCTGAGTTGCTATACTCTTAATAAGAGATGTAACTACACGATAACTCGGGGTGACACCAAACAAATATAACTTCTTGCTTTCTTTTGAAATACTTAATTTCCTGATTAATCGTTCCGTCCGATTATCCCTCTCAATGAAGTCTTGATTTTGAAGTTCTGACAGCCTCAGTAGTCTTAACCGGATCAATCTTATATCTTTCCCAAACTTTTTACTTAATTCATCACACAGTAATGATCCTTCTTCGAAGCAAGACAAATGTTTAAACCCCAATTTCAAAAGCTGCTCCGTCAACAGACCCACACCTGGATTTGTCTCTACAGCAGTTCCCTTCACATCAACATCTTCCTGTTTCAAAAGCTCTCCAATCTTCCTCGCTGCCTCCGGATCAACTAAATAACCCGCTAATGAAGGATTACTGTGTCGCTGCAAGCTTCTTGGAGGAAAACAGGGAAGAACTTCACTGCCTAATGAGCTCGCCACATAGCTCCTCAGCGGTGATATCGGCGACTTGATTTTCTTCTTCCTCGTCGTAACTACTTCCTTCTTCCGAATTTTATCGCCACTGCTACCAAATATATCGTCTGAATCTACGGCTACTTTCGCAAAATATCGCGGTTTCCACAAGTAATAACTACAATCACAGAGACTCTTCAAATATTTTTGTGATACCGGTAAGATCCGCAGGGGCATTTTACTTCTCTATATAATATGTCGAATACATACAACATGTGTACTCTTAAAAACTCCTTCACCACTTATTAATTCAAGCCATATTAACAATTTAACAATACTTTTTGATTTCTACATTCATTCCCCCCACAACGTTAAAATTACCTCCAGAGTCACGCATCCACCGTCACTTCACTCGGACTTCCATAAAATACTCCATTTATTCCTGACCTTTCCAAATGTTATAGCTATCCCACTTTCCCACTTTACAACCGATAGCCGCCCAACTTCTCTTCCAAACTTGATATCACCTAAAAATCATTCAAAAAAATTATTACAATCCTGCAATTTATCTAAACATATTTCCTCTCCCGCAAATAATGTACTAGAGCCGTTCTTCCTTTTATGGCATTTCTAGTTAATTACAATAAACAAGATATCACATTCTCAAGGTGGACGTACCTAATCCAATATGTCCTTCCCCTTCTGCAACACTGTCATGGATCTGAAAAATTAATTACAAATTTCAGAAAATTGTACACACTTACTATTAACCGAACTATATGCGCTTGCCGCACAACAATGACCACCACGAATAATAATATTCAGACATACCAATAGTCACTTCACCGCTTGCTCCTGATAAAGTTTAATGTGATGAAATGTACAACAAGATGAGGATGAGATCAGAGATCAGCTAGGTATGAGGAGACAGGAGACTGTGAGTGAGATACATTTCTGCTTTGAAATATCCTACCTATATGCGAGCAACCAAAATAATGAAACAATTCGAAAGAAAACGGCGACGGCGATACATAAACATCCACATGTTACAATCCTAATTCCCGGCTTAGATACATGGCAGTTCCCAACTCTATTAACGCAGTTAGCCATCGAGTGAGAGCTCGGCTCTCCGGTGTTGCGTCGCTGTATACCTTATACTATATACCATAAGATGCCGTTGAAGGCAACTTTAGTTTAAAATCAGCGACGTTAATATTTATTAAAATAAATAAGCGTATGTAGTACCCGAATAAAAAGCGATTGAAAAAAGTTAAATGAAGTTCCTCATGGAGTGGAATCCATGACCATGGTTCTGGTACATATAATTGTGTCTAATGCACACATGAGGAAATGTGGAGGTAAACAATAGTGTTTAATATTTTAAACTTATTTAAAATGGAAAGTGAAATTTTTTTGAACAAATATGTCGTTAATTATGCCTTAAAAAAACGTGGGTTTATACTCCGATACATACCCTAAGGTCTTACAGAGTTGTCAACCATCTTAAGTCTTTATTC
>JAQFXU010001156.1:0-33157 GCA_034693705.1 Spatulosminthurus flaviceps
TGTATATATATATATATATATATATATGAATATTAATTATTAGGAGTTTTTTTGTTACTGAAATCATTCAAATTCCTTGTACAATAAAAATTCAGTGGAAATATTGGAGGGGTAAAGTTCCTGGAAACGATCGCTCCTGTAAAGACTGTCAAAGGTGTATGTACATTTAAGAATAAATAATAAGTGAGGAAAAAAGTTGCTTTTCAAGGAGGAAACTTACTTCTCCCAAACATCATAAATATGAGGGTGAAGAACTTATTGGAAAGCTCTTCTCAAAAGTGGGTTGAAGAGAAACTTGAGGTTGTTTGTGCAACTCGTTATTTACTGACAAAGAAATCCACTACTTGTGGTAGTGGAGGGGAAAAAACTGGATACTCTAATCCATTTGTAAAGCCTGGCTTTTACTAAAAAGTCTATTCATTTCTACCTCATAGGTTTAACGTACAAATACTCATGTGACTCAAGGGATAAATTCGTATAGTCATAAAAATAACATTCAATCAAAGCACAATGTGTAGTTTATGTTACCACATGTACACATATAAACGCAAAAGAATTCCGCCATAGCCAATCATTATATTCCTGAGGAAAAACCTCACGTTGGATTAGATAAAATAAAGCCAGATTTATTGTTTTACTTTACTAACACCTTCACTCATAAGTCCCGTAAGGTCTAATCCTTGTCCTTGTCCAGCAATAGCAATCAACAGTGAATTTCTCACATTATTATGAATATGAGATGAAGAATAAGAAATTTTAGCACTCTGTCAGTCTTTTATAGCTTAATTAAAATTCATAGGGATCTTGAAATTTAAGGTTTTAAATTATTTTTGCGGAAAACCCCATGTAGCTATGTGATGAGAAACACATTGGAATAAAATACAATAAGCAAGTAAAGTCAATTTTTTTTTGACATCATACTCTGTCACATTGCTGAGCACTTAGATAAATATGAGGTACGCCCAAATTGGAATGGATAGCTACAACAAGAGACACAAAGTAGATGATTCCAGCTGCACGTAGTTGTTTATACTCGTGTGTGTCATTTTAAAGCGTGAAGGGTACTGCATTAATATCTTTCCACATTTTACATTTATATGCAGCTCATTATAAAAAACTCATATAAGATTTTATAATATAGTAAAGGTCATGGAAATATTATTGGGAGTTTAGAGCTCCAGAGATTTCATATGGTTTAAAGTAATCTAAACATTGATTGGCTTTAACTCTAGAGTGTGGAGAGGATATACGTGAACAATAAAAATGCACAGTTGTTTTTTTCTGCTCTAAAAAACCATTTGAAACGTTATTCTTGGCAAATTAGATTGTAGTAGAGAGGATTCCCTTATTAAATGAATATAGTTAAAATGCTAAAAATATGACGGCTTTAGGCCATACAGTAAAATAGTAGGTTTGGAGAAAAATGAAAATATTTCTCTTTCCTGTTCCAGTCTCTCAAGGACTGTACACATTGGAATATATTTTTAGACCTTGTCAAAATTCCCATAGGATAAAATGATTTTTAGAGAGAGAGAGAGAGAGAGACAGAGCCTGATTCAGAAAAACAAGGAAGTATTTTGTTTTAATAGAAAACAAGTAGCTATTTTTAGCAGGAAAATAATTACAACCTCAAATGAAATATGAAAGATTGTGTTTATACAAGCCTCAGTTGGATTCATTAATTGAAAAAAATACTTGTCTATAAGAATATATACATAGATCCAATTAGATACCAAGTCCATGAATCAAAACCGTATGGGAAGACAGCGTAACTAAAATGTGTACATAAGGCTAAAGCAGAGAGAGAGAGAGACAGAGAAACAGAGAGAGAGAGAGAGAGACGCGGCGAGGAAGAGGATTAAATTCCAAAACACCCAAATTAATTTGTCGTGGAATAATTTCTCTTGAGCACAAAGTAAAACCGAGAAACTACAAGGAAAAGTATAAAAGCATTTTATTTTTTACACAAAAAAAAGAACAAATATTTCTCAAGTCTTCATAAATAATTCTAGAAACTATACTCTATACTATAATACTGGAGAAATAGTGGTAATTGATAATAAAAAAAAACTTGAGCGTTCATGTGTCTAGAAGGAAGGGAAAGAGTCTTTTGAAAAATACAACTCTCACATTGTTATCCCTTAGCATATACATTCACCATGATCTATTGAAGAGTCATGGGGAAAACCACGAGGCAAACTTAGATGAAAACCTTATGCTCTGACAAAAGTGCATATATAAATAAATTCTGCCTCGCTTTTCTTCCATCAACTTTTTTGTTTTACTCCTATTGATATTTTTCTTCTCTGATTTTTCTCTCTATAATAATATAGCATACAGTAATATGCATAATTCCATCTCCTATGAGGAGGAAGACTCGATGAAAAAAGACACTTTGTTTTTGTTCATTTAATAATAATAATAATTTTACTATTATTCCTTGGCTCATTATAGGCTTTTAGCACTAATTCCTCCATACAAACTACAACAAATGTATTCATATGCCTTTTTTACCAGCTGTCCTGCTACAGTTAATCCATAGACGGGTCTTAGTCATAATATGTAATTACTTCACTCTTTCATGCCCATTCCAAATAAAAGAGAAGAGAGCTCCTTCCTTCCATATATCTATTGTATACACAAATAACAAATCCAACAAAACAAAAAATACAAAACAACAAGAGCAGAATTTCCTTAGGAAAATCAAAGTTTGCAAAACTGTAAATATGAGGAAACGCCAACTTGCTTTTTGTCCCTTTTGTATCCTTTTCTATTGCACAAAAACTTGTAGGTATGTACACACCGCCTTAGGTTTTATAGGGAAGTACGTATATAAGCAGATCCGTAAGGACATGTTTTAAAAAATCCTCACCCTAGGTCGTTCAACATGTATTACACACACATTTACATACACCTGTTCGTAACATGTACTGTTGGTACTACAGTTATAGTCGACATTCTAATGTAACTTGCTTTAGGTACATTGGAAGCGTCCGTGAAAAAGTTGTACATTGCATTGCATGGATGTATGAAGGTATAAAGTCTATCATTGGCCCCTTTTAAAATTTGTTTATGCGACAAAAGAGTTGCTTTACATAACCCTTTGGATTTGGGAATTGTGCATATATGGAGGGCTGCTCTTTTCCCTTTTACCTGAGCTGAGCAACAATTACTCCCGTCTTGTAGTTACTGCATCGGCTTAATGACTGCCGTTAAAAAATCATTTGTCTCTCCAGTACTACCACTAATGCTACTACTATTGTATATACAGCCCTGTATATATAGAGTTGTGTACTTGACATGCGGCCCTCACTCGTAATCATATGCCTTGAGAGATTAGAGCCAGGAGTTGTAATTATTAGAGAATGGCTTCCATTATTTGGTTAGGCCATAACAATAATAATTTAGTCTTTGCGCATGTAGCTATACACGGCTCTACGTGTCGAAATAATTACGCTTTATGGTGCACTCAACTAATCGCTTCTAATGAAGAACCAGGAGTAGCAATCACCCGCTCACTCAAGATTCAACGAGAGCTTTGCCCTCCTTCATTAGACATTCATAGATATAAAGAGAGCATGTCATTTTTTAAATTTCAAAATTGTACAAGATCTCCTTATGACTAAAAGTCCAAATTGGCGCGGTCTCCAGTCTCCCCAACGATTTTTAAAGATGGGGAAACTGACCGTCCATATGTGATATATACTAGTTCATTAATAAAATAGAGGGGGGGGGGTAATTTTTAAAAAAATATTTATTTTACAAGTTTCCTCACAAGTTCTACTAAATTGCTGATTGCATTCAAATGCTTTGATTCTTTACTCATGAAGTAACTACCTTGAGCGCAGGCCGTTTCAAAGAGTTTTTACTGTATTTAAATAATTATGGTGTGATTTAGATCCATTTTTAATAACTAAATTTCAATAATTATTTGTCATGTTGTAATTTTTGTTGTCACTGGCACGGGCATTAAAATCGAGTTTAACTCCATTCACAAGAGTATGGTTAAGTTTCGTTGATAAAAATGAGGAGAGGATTTAGTGGATCGCGGGGTAAGGAGTAATAGAAATATGATGGTGACGTTTAGTATAAATATAATAGCATTTAAACAGTCTATTGTAGAGACTAACGTTGGAAATGGACGAGTGGTGAAGAAGAATTGATGGGAGAAAAAATGGGATGGACAGATACCAAGACATTAAAGAACATTATACCCTTCAGATCACGTTCAATAAGTCTATTCATATTTCGCATCTGGTTTACTCCATGGTGTTCAAGCCCATTTCCCCATCAATATCCCAACTTGTCATCCTTCACTTGACTTTCTAACAAATATATATATTTTGTTATATATGAAATAGACAGGCATTCCAAGAAGGAATAGCTCGTTTGGTGTAGGCATGACGACTCAGATAGTATTTGACTATTTTTAGTCACTGAAATAAGTTGAAGGAGTAGCTGATTCTCTATAGTTGATCCATTATTTCTCTCCATATGTATTTGTAGATAAATGTTCATATATTTATATAAATATACAGCTCCCGAATTTTACTCCCCAGATTCACCACACACGTAGACCCAGTAAATAAATTTTTATCGCAGCTAATCAGATCGTGTGTCGTGTCCCGTCACGGACGAGTCAGACCAATAACGACATGTCATCTTGAGCCGAGCTGGGGAAAATACAATCCTTTTGCTCTACATAAATATTATGGATGGGATTCTATAATCTTTATACACGTAAAGGTACATTTATGGAGACTTGATGACCGGTAGGTCATCATTCTTGAGCCTCAGGACTGTCTTATAAAGATTACTTTTCCCTGAGGCACGGGCACATCAAATGTGCCAGCCGAGGATACAAATTGCTCAAGATTTCTTCCCAAGATCCTGATCCTTCCTCAGGTCTCTCCTATTAATTCGAATATGTTTCGTGGGGGAAATTTTTCTCGTATCACTCAACTAATTATTATTATCTTGGAATTTTTTGCCCTTACTATCAAACTTCTTCTGGTTCTATGACTTTCCCTTCCGAACGTATTTGAGTGAGACTATTGTACACTCAAATGGGCCAGGATAGGGATGAGGGTTGCCCGGCACTGGGCTATACTTTTATTGGTACAATAGTGGCATGTCTTTTCAAGACATTATACATAGGGGCCTTGAGTTAAACATAGTAATCCCACTCGCTTTTATCTCATTTACTTATATAAGCTATATGGTAGGTCCTGCCAACTTATGCAGGATAATCTGGTTACGCGGCTTATCTGTAATTATGGAGAAAACTTGGGAAAATATTATTTCATCCTGGTTTCATACACGCTCCAGCCTCCCTAGGCTCTTTTACCAACTCAAATTACCTACGTGTAAACAGTAGGTAAACCTCTCTATCTCGCTAAATATATATAAATATATATGTGTATACACATATGTGTGAACGTGCAGGTATTATGATACGTTGTGCAATAAAAACGATATAGCAATTCATTTTCGGAAGTCAGGAATACTCCAAGGAAAAAATCCGAAGTCGGGGGAAATGGTAGTCACATTTCAAAAGCTATTATATCTATATATATATATATATAGGCACTTTAAGGTAAAGGATATTTCTATTTAATTTCCTCCGACCTGTTGAACAAGTGCCACAAGATACTTTGCAAGAGGCTTTGGGAAAATTACCAATATTTTTCAATAATATAAGGCTACTTTATTGAAATACATACGGTATCGAATTAAAACGTATATTTACTCACTGGTCTTGAGGTTTAGCTTGGAGCGATAAAGAATTGATACGGGATGCTATTCGTTGACTAGAAAGTTAAAACCATTCGCACTTAAATTCACACGTTGAGATGATGAAGCTCTGGGAATAACCCAAGCGTATCAAATTACTAATTTAAAAAATGCGTTTGGGAAATCCGGCGGACAATGATTGAACTAGCATAGAGCCAGCCGCATCCGCGGATAAATAGCACATGTCACCAGTGCAGTGTAAGAATTTAGCGTAGCCTTAAAGCGCGGCGCATGTTTCTTTCCTGCTATGCGCTAGGAAGATAGGAAACAACAGCGTTGAAGTTGATTGCCGAGGTTGAGATCTACTCATGTGGCCTACATCGCCAACATGCTTTAGTTTAGATTTGTGTCTCATAGGTGTCGCTGCTATTAACTTAAAACTGAAAACTGTGCTATTTACTTATTAAATGTACCTTCAGAATGTTTCGAGTTCACCATAATATGAGTCAACCTAAAGCCATGGAATTAAGTGCTAATTTCTAAATTAGGAGCTAGTAAAAATTTGTAGAAAAATCTCTACTGTTAATTTTGAGTTAAAGGATTGTCAGACATGGAGAGATCGAAATCATCAGAATGTGGTGATTCCCTCAAGCTTCAATTCCTATAAAGAGCAAAGTTGCAATCCATTTAAGGATTTCCTTGAGGTAATTACTTTGAAATCCTTTTACCTTTGACAATTGACAATACCCATGTAGAATTTGCCACCTTGGTGTTAAATCCGTGATTTTTTAGACTTGTTTCCCCTCTCCAACCCTGTGTTGTATTGAGAGGGTCGGGACAAAAATGAACTTTTAAATTATGTCTATTTTATGTAATTAATTTGAGTGTAAATATATACTTAAAAAAGAATTGTTAGAAGATAATTCCTAAGACGCATCATACAAAGAAATTCACTTACATTCCATTGAAATAAGTTTTGAAAAAGAACTGAGGAATGAATTCTACTTTCTCCCCGGAGGGGTAAAAAAAGTAGGCTCAAAAAAGCCGTTGGATCAAAATCCAAAGCTTCGTAACTTCACCAGAAATTCCCTCTCACAAAAAAAAATACAAGTATTATCCTACGTAGGTTTTTGATTTTATTGGCTCCATACGTATACAAGTAGCTGTAAAGAAATAGTTTCAACGTAGTTCCAACATTCTGAAAAACTTCCATGGAAATAATGTGCGAATTGAGTCAAAAGCTCGCTGCCAGACTAACAAAAAAACCGCTCCAACCTTCTTTTCCCCAGTTTCCCGCAAAAATTTATGAAAGCGAATTAGATGAGAAAAATTTCCAAGTACTCAAAAGCCACTTCATAGATCGATCGGCATGAGACCCTGTTGATTCATATCTTATTGTTAAGTCATATAATACGTACCTACAATATTATTGTCCCTCAAGTCAGTCGTCCTTTCTTCTCTAATACTTATTCTTGGAATTTCATTTTATTGCCAAGGGAAAAGTGAGAGGGATTTAAATTGAAGAAAATTTCCTCTCTCATCACTTACCTCATTTAAAAATAATAATATTATCATCATTTCCACCCCGTTAACTCCAACGTACATGTATATTATATTATATAAATAACCAATCCAAGTCTGCAATGAAATTAAGCTGGCTTTAGACCCCCCTTCCGAATTTACGACAATTATTATCAGCGACTTCAAATATTTCCATAGCCCAGTAGTCAGAAGCACTGAGCAAGTTTTCTTTCCCTTTTATTTATTACTATGTACTGCCGCGGCGCTGCACTCGAAATTTCCTATTTTGAAGTAACAGAAAATATCCATGGACAAAAGGGAGTCGGAACGGATGAATTTGAACTTACTTAAAGGTTCATATAAATAATACCTGTGTAAATATTCGTTACCATTAGAGATGTCAATGTAAACATGTATGGGATTAGTGGAGGATAGTTCTATGGGAAATTGCCGTAAGCTTGAGAGAACTCTAGTGAACTGTAAATAAGGGCAGGGGTTCCAGGGATTTCAGGGAAAAGTCCAATCACACACAATTCTATCAATAAAAAAATCTCTCATATTTTTTTCCTACATAATTAAATAGCTATATAAAGCTATGCATGTATAAAGCTTTAAAAAAATTTCTAGTATGAAATATATAAAATGTACACAAAAGCAAATAATGAACAAGTTGGAAATGAACCCAAGTCTATTTATCGGAACGAGAAGGAAGGGGGGAAAATATTACGGATGTTTTCGAACGACAGGAACAGATGGACGTATAGTACGTGGAATATAAGTACGTGTGTGTGTACGTGTGTAAAAGGATGTGTGATCTGGAGGAAATCGAAATTACTGTCGTCTTCCTTTCTTCCTTGCCGATTTTTATAAAAGAGATGCTATGTGTAGAGCTATAATAATAGCTATGTACACATCATGGAATGTTGTCATAGCGTCAAGGAAAGAAATTCCTCCAAATGTTTATATGCATGAGAAAGGTTTTTTATGATGCTTTGTACTGGCTCAGCCATGAGTTGAACTTGTCAAAAGTCTCGCTCCCTACCACCACAAGAAACAGCAAACTACCGCATTTACATATATATCATCATTTCCTTTAATTTAACCTCCGCGTCAACCAATAAGTTTTGGGTCAGAGTTAGAAATTACGGAGGCAAATAAAGGAAATGACTTGAACAGATAAACACAACATACTTGAAAATTTAGGCAATAAACACCCGTGAAACCAGCCATCCATGAGCTTTATAGCTTATGTTTTTTCCCCTTTCTCTCTCTCTCTCTCTCTCTTGATATTAACCGCTTAGTATCTCCATGTCTTTCCCTCTAGGTACAATACTAAAGACGAGTTATTCATATGAATTGGAAAAAGTCCCTTTCCTATCATAATACTGAAATTTTTCCAAGTACACATACAAGAAGACTATTCTCCTCAAAAAATAAAATATCCTGAACATGACTCTGTTTGTATTGTGGGCTGTGGTCTTATGTGAACAGAATCAATCCATTCATTCTTCGGGACAAGTTGCTTGGATGTACAATTTGCGAAAGGAAAGTCAAACTCAAATAGATAGGGGGGAAAAAGTTCAAGTGTGGGATATGCATGAGGTGGAGAGAGAGAGATGTAATGGAAATATACATATGTGAGTATAATAAGTAACTTACTCCATGTTTTCTCTATATAGCTATGCAGTCTTTTAGTGTGGATAGACCAGGGTAAAAACCACTTGAGTTCTAGGATTTCCCATGTGCCAGCAAAACGAGCTCATTCTTTCTTTCCTTTTCTCTATCTCTCCCTCTAAATCTCCACACCGGCTGGTTTCTCTTGTAGTCTTTATGTCTACCACGAACTGAATAAAATCATTTATGTTTGTGTGCGTAATTATTTATGAGTCTATTCTTAACTTTACTACCTACATTTTCCTACCAGTCATATTTTTTTTTCTCAAAAATTTCATTTGCTGTCCCACCCACCATAGGCTATAAACTATACCTAGGATTTTGACTCTACATATACTTACATGGAATAGAATATAATTATATTGTATAATTATTATTATGCATTATGTAGCTGAGTGATATACATAGTAGCTGGAATTGAAAGAAAATAAAGCATACATTTCTGAACAACATATAACTTTTCCATTCCAAAATGAGTATTTCTTGTGAAAATAAGAAAGGTCAATAAATACATTGACATATGAAGAGTATGAAGGGAAATTGTTTGTAAAATGGATCAACTCAGGATGATTTTTTAAAAATGGTCGTTGACTTAAATTATTTTCTGAAATGAAAATATCCTAGAATTTATTTAAAACATTGTCTGTCGAGGAAGTCAGTATTTTTTCACTGTATTTTTTAGCGTTGAGGTCATGAGTGGTTTAAAGTGGGGTAATGTTAAGCACATGAAATTTTGATTGGACATGGTAAAAAAACCAATTCGTCTTTTAGACGTAGAACATTTTTATAAAGATTATCTGCAATAATTTTTTTCCCTATGTTGCGGAAACCGCAGTCCTTGTCAGAACCAATTAGTAGGACAAAGTTGGGTAAATATTTTATACCTGTGAACGGACACGTTTTATCCACTTGTGAGCTTAAATAAATCAATACCATGCATAAACTTAACTATCAAGGAAAATGACATGTAAATCACGTGTCTCCAGGTCACCATACGTAAAAATACTTGGAATGTGATTACTTTTCCTCAGCTTGTCTATAAATAATATTTAGAATTTTTACCTTGTAGTACATGCAGATAGGCTCAAGTTTGTAGTAGATAGATAGAATAGGCTTATACATACTGGAAAAAAGGAAACCTTGTATCCCAACCAATGGTCACACGGCGGTGTATAGTAAAACATCATGCAAGCTAGTCACAATAAATATTAGGATTAGAAATTACCCATTACTTACCCTGATTGTGTACTCTGGGTTGGGCAGTCTACACTATTACTCAAGAAGAGATGAGTCAGAAAAGTTAAATACTCCTTATTTTCTCCCATGGTATCAACAATACATACAAATACATAGTAAAAGTATATTGGCCCTCTATGGATATAGAGGTAAAGTCAATCGTAGGCGTTTTTCAAGTTAAATCATCAAAGTTTTTTCTTACTTTGTTCTAATTATATTAAAGGTTACTATATATATATATACTCAACGTGTATAAATATACACATAAAGAGAACATAGACATAGACAAGAGAACATTTGATTATCTCATGGTTCGTCTCTCCCCCGCCCCCCACAGTGTAATGGAAATTTATGCTGACTGGAACTCAATCACATGATAATCAGCATGTTTCTCTAGAGTGAAATTGCAAAGTTGTCTTTTCCTCTGATTTTTTCAACTTTAGATTTTTTTTTGCAGAAATAAAAATGCTTCTGTGGGACGGACGTGTGTTGGAGCAAATATAATATGAACAAAAGTTTTTATTTGAAAAATTCTAGGGATTTTACAATGTTACAGGATATCACTTTGAATTCTCATTTTTCCCTAGAAATTTTTTGTGTCTTCTTTCCCTGTGTCCCTGCGTATGAGGGGAAGAAACCTTGAAATATTTTTCAAACGATTGAATTGATTCAAAGTAAAAATAAACTATTACTCGGAATACCCGGGCCATTTAAACTTACATAGGGATTCCAGGATCCTAGTGGGAAATTGTAAAATTACATGGAATTTACATTTTAACTTGACAAGGACAACTTATCATGTAAATTCAACTGCTGATACACACACACACACACAAATACAAATACAAAGTTCAAGCTGCACAAGGAATGCTTTCAGCCTCCACTCCACGCTCCTGTGTCAGTTGTTAACTCTGTCACCCTGGTAATACTTTGTAAAAGTAATTTCAACGTGGATTAATTAATTCCATGCTGGGAACGATTTAGCTTGTTAAAAAAATGTGTAATCAGAGGCTAAAATCCTCCTGTGTTTGCAGAGAGAGAGAGAGAGAGAGAGATCCGCCTGAGACTTGTTTAGTTGTTGTTTCTGTTTTTAACTTGTACATATATCCAGGGAGTAAGCTCGTGGACTAAATTAAAATCCTCTCTTGACGTTAAAATTTTTCTCTTTAAATTCTTCCTCATTCATGTAAGACCTGAGAAGATTCCCATTTGGATTATATTGGATGTTCTTCTTGCGTCATGTGTAAATACTAATAATATGTACAATTCTGGAGAGACAAGGAGACAAGATGATGTGTAAGGATTAATTTGGTATTAGCTTCTGCCAAAGGGAGTAATAGTACAACTTGTTAAAAAAATAGGATTACCCTCATCTCAGGGATGCATGAATGTGTGAATGATTGCGAGAGAGGAGAATTCAGCTTGTGATGAAGAATGGAAAAAGTTGTGTGTATCTTAATTGAGTTATTATTGGGATGGGACTCTGACACAGTTTCCCATAACTTCATAACCATCAAGGTATTCTCAATGGGAAAAGTTTACATGAGAAAGTTGTAAAAATAGAAGAAAAAAATAAATGTTATGATACTTTCCATATTTACATTGCTACACATTGCTATAGATATTTTCTACGAAAAGGCTGAGAGTTTTCCCTTCTGCATTGCTCTTTCCCCCACAGTTGGTGGAACTTGTTCAAACTTTGATTCATGTGTAAGTGTGTGTGTATTTTATTAGAGCTTGGGCTTTGTACTTGGAATTTCCCATCATTTCCCTATATATAGCTATACGATGGAAATGTGTATGTGGGAATGAGTTTTCTTTTGCTTTTTATTTTTTCTCAAATTTCGATAGAACCATCAATCCTTCTTTCTTTTTAGTGAGTAAGTTATGGTATACATTGGAAAAATTTTACTTGAATAAGTCTAGCCTTTTTTAAAGTTTGTAGTTTGGCGGTAAATTTTTCAATTTGGGACTAACCCCAATCTAGGAGTGCAGAAAAAGAGAAATTCCAGGGGGAAAAGGGAAAAAACCCGTGCTTATTTTAATTTTATATTTAATTTGATATTAAAATGATATGACTTTTGTCGCATCATTAAATATAATGTGCATAAAAAAGTAAAGATTCTCTTTGGATACATGTAAGTATTTCTACGGATAACAAAAGTTTGGGAGCAACTCTTAACCCTTTTCTATAAAAAGGTCCGTAAATAATCTGACGAGGTTCCTCTCAAGAACCTTAAAAAATAGGCTTAATAAGTAATATGTTGAAACTTAGGGAAAGCACAAGGTGGAAATAAGTTGGTTAAATGTTCATAAAATCCCAATGTAATGCGCTATGTTTTAAGTAGAGCGTTAAGAATGTGGAGTTAAGATATAATGTGAAAAAGTTTGTACATACGTGTACTACCCTCGTAACCAGTGTCTTTCATGGGTACAAAAATCCTGTTCCGGTCTCTCTTTTTCTACACAGGTTTTGGGTACTTGCTTTTTTCCTATTCAAATCCTTATTACTCGGCAATTCTCGGGTACGACTGGTACGAGTGCAGTAAAAACTCTTTAAGACGGGGGTCGGACTCAAGGGGATCTGTATTTTGGGCGTCAAAGCGTATGACCGTCTTACTAATAAACCGGCCAAGACCGTACTATGTATTACTTTCATTATAATACATAAAATGGGAAGGATAACTGCAGCAAAACGTATTCTACGTATGTATTTAGCGTAAAATTATAAGGGTTTTAATAGGAGTAGATCATAAGTTTGAAAATCGTCTGCAATTTCTGACACTGTGTTAGTCCAAAGAAGAACAATTTTTTCTACAAGAGGGTGCACTTGAAAGTATGACCGGCGTGGCGTATTCACATACCATCACATAGAAGTGGGTGCTACAGGGACCAGAAAACCAGAGCGACTTAAGGAAAAACCGTCTTAAACGGTAAAAGGTTTAAAGGGGGTCTCCATAATGTTAAGCATATGGAGTTCTGCCGGAACTTTCCGATTTGACCGTCGAAGTGTAGGCCGTCATATAGGGTTTTTACTCTATTGATCCCTGCTTCAGATATTTTTTTTTCTATTTTGGGTTCCAAGTGAGTTTAGGGATTTCTAAAACCGCGCTTCAAATCGCGAAATTTTCGGGTTGTAAAATATTTTCTCCGTTCCGCTCCTATGAACTCAATCCTATACCCAAATAGAACATACCTGATAAATACCCGTACCCATGGCAAGCCCTACTCCTATGTATAATTTCTCGACGGCCATAATTAAAAACGAGGACGGTGGAGTGGTGAGGATGGGAAAGCGATTAGTGAGTTTTGTGTATAGTAAAGAGTAGAAAAAAGAAAATCACCTTACCCTAGCTCCTCTTCGGCTTTCAGCCCCATACTCCAGATTTAACAGGGAAAAACCTCAATTAGCTGGAAATAAAAGTATACCTTAAGCTTTAAGGAGGCAATACCAGGCTCCTCACATGCATAAAATAACTTGCATTCTCAGCATATATAAAAGTAGAGGAATTATTATTATTATTAATAATATAATAAAAGGTAGAGGAATGAATATGAATATATTGACATGGTAAAATGATCCAAGGTTTAAAGACAAATCTTATCAGATTTCACGCTCAAATCCTTTCCATTTCTTTCTACAACGAACAATGAGTATAATGAAATTAACTACATTAATATCTTGGCCTTGTATAATTACACGTAATCTTGCATGCACAGCAGATTATTAGCTCCTCTGGCTATGATCCTTCTCTAAGAAAAGTTGTTCCATCCTCGTAATAAAAAACCAGAAATTTTCTCCCGGCTCCAAATCCCTGGCTCATCCTTCCAGTATATACATATAAAGTCTTTTATGGAATATATTTAAAGAACTACCACAAGAAGATTTCTTGGTAAAAATTGATCTTACACATAGAAAAGCGTCCATGGCTTCATACACTAAAAAGGGCTTCTGTAGAAAATATTGTACTCAATAGTCCATGAATACAGTGGATCTCCAACGTGCTACGTACATACATATTATGTTATCATCACGGGGATAGTTAAGGATGGAGACTCACTATGCAATCAACCCTTTCCTAATGAAAGGGAAATTCACCGCGGGAGGAAAGATTTTCTATATCAAGGTTAGCAAGATAACTGATTGTATGAAAAAAAATGAAAAAGTTGGAAGATCCATAATTCGGAAAAAGTTGTAAGGGTAAATAAATGTTCCAAGTTGAAAATACGCGAGAGTAAAAGAAGAAGGAGGAAGGGAAAACTACAGGAATAGCTTAGATTTTTCCAAGGATATTACCGGCCCAGGAACGTCTCACATATAAATCTTTGCCATTTGATATTATCTTGTAACCCCCTCCCCCACACACTCCTACCCCACAGCTCTATACATGTTATCCATAGTTGGTAAGAAAAAAAAAGATTTACAATCTTCTTCTTCTTCTCCTTCTTCTACTTTGTATATCCTGCCAGATTTCCTAGGAATGTCTTGCAGTACTGTGCATAAACGAGAAAGTATCGGGAAGGAGGGACACATTTTTTTCTCCTCTTTCTTCTCCTAAAATTATAAGCTCTGAAACATCAAGCAAAATAAGTGAATATGTAGTAATGTTGGATATCTAATAAAAAAATGAGGCAAGAGGATTCCTTGTATGCATTGAATTGTTTCTCAAATTCTTGTTATTATGAAGCATGAGAATGGATAGTTGTTTTTGTACAAATGAAAATAGACAAAGTACTATTAGGATAGGATGAAAAAAAGCTAAAGGATTTTATTTCAAGCTACAAATATATGAAATGTTTCATTTTTTCAATACTAATGCAATACATATGAGAGACGGTAGCTTTTAAGTGGCCTGCCCTGAAGAATCCTAATATGTAGGGATGCATTTAATATTCTATGACTGAAATTCAATTGATTTTGATTGATCTCCTCTCCTTCCCCTATTTACAATATTTTCCTTTTTTCTAAACTAAAGAATGAGCAAAATAAATTCAATATAACGAGTAAAATTCCTCTTTCAATGTGTCACAAAGTACAGCTCGCCCAGAATTCACTGTACATACTCATGAAAAAAGGCACGTATGTAGAAGTATGTAGTATGTGTGGGGCAAGTAAGGAAACGTCTTGTGTCAGAAGAACATCAAAGTATCCCGAGAAAAACTCCACAATCATGCATTTTACATGAATACTCAAGCGTACCAATGGTTTTTTCTCCTACTATTTCTCTCTCTCTCTCTCTCTCTCTTTCTCTTACCTAGGGTCTTGTTAAAGATGGCCTCTTGAAAATATTTCCCACAAAACAATTTACCTACAAAAGGATTTTTCCCCTTTATTCCTCCCCTCTTCCAATACTCCTTTCCCCCCATGGTACTCTCTTTTTTTTCAAGTATTGACTTGCTGACGTTTCAAATGGATTTATTTCAATGGTACAAGTAGACAGGAACATCCCAATATTGGTTGGTGTAGACGTAGCAATTGTTTTATAAATCCTTCCTTGCTTTCCGCTCTTTTAGTGGAGATTCAACATTCTATATGTAAGTATCTCCTTACAAAGTAGTCACTCCAACTGATAGAAACTGTACTACTTGAAAATCTATTACCGAAGTAATTGCTAAATTTTCTCGATAATTAGCCATCTGTTCCTATCACTCAAAATCTGAGGCTCATAATAATAATTACTTGAATTAATTTGTATTTTTGAAAATTAGCTTCAATTACTTTAGATGTAAGGTAAAATATAAGTGAATTTTTGGGTATTAATTTCCTATATTCTAGAAACTTATGGATCTAGAAATAACAACTTTATCACTGGGGATTTGCTTCCTCAAATCCTGTATAATATGAGATGGAATGCTTTAAATGGGAATATTGTTTAGTAGTTAATGGGGAAATGGTGTGGGAATTGTAGCAACCTTTTAGTACATGAAGGGACCACACGTACTTTCATAATAAGTATAATACAGGAATTTATGGTAGTCTGAATGAATTTGGTTGTGAAAGCTGAAAAAGGTGTAGATATTTTTTTATGAAAATATAAAAGTACCTTCATATGGATTTGGACGCCAGGAGCAACTACACCAATGAAGCATATTTTTGTCGTCGGCTAAATTCAAAAGGCAACTATATGTTACTCTTTTTGAAATTCTACTCATAAGGGTGGGGAAATTTTGGTTTCTTGAGGGGGCTTCCTATTAAACTAAAATAAAAAAGGCAGACAGCTGGAGTACATACTTATGTAGAAATGAAGCGGAAATGTAATTTAATTTAATGCTTTATATTTTATGTGCTAAGAAAACATGTGTAGATAGAATGAAGGAAAAGAGGATTTTCTTTGTGCAATTTCAGCGGGGAAAAAATATATACTATATAGCAATTTCAAAGAATGAGACCAGAGGAAAGATTTTTTACCCATTTGCTAAAAACTTATATGTACAGAAATGTACAATGTGCATATGTTATGCTTGGCCTAAACAATAGGATTTTTAAGGTAAAAGCTGTAGAACGTTGATCGGATAATGCTTGTACTCAGGCGAAATTATCCTGCCAGTAAAATTGACTTCCTTAGAAACAGCAGCGGGAGAGACACATGCCCAGCAATAACTCCCTATAGTAGACTATAGTGTCTATTATTATCAACTTCCGTCTCTTCAGTATTTGTACATTTACAATGCTTGTACACAAATATGCCTACATATACCGACATGCTTAAAAATACACATGAAGATTTTTGGGCAGGTGTATAGCTCGAAGAAAACAGATTTTTATTCACAGAGCCACTACTAGTATTCATCATAAGACATGATGAGGTGAATTCAAAATCTGTAGCTTGAAGAGAAAGGAGAGGTGGGAGTAGATTCAGCGTCTCAGAAAACTTCCTTCGTTGAGCAGGTGCGTTGGAAAGTAATAGAAACCTCATTACAAATTCACAATTGCGACCACACTCGAGTATATGTAGATGTAGCACGAGCAGGCTCTTGGAGCAGAAGTAACTTCCTTCCGATATGATTCACACCATGTTTTCCACTCATACGCCCACACACCTTTACTCTCTCGTAAGGATGTACGCCTTGAGTGAAAACCATCGTTACCTGAATATTCGCTACAGGTAAGTAACTACAGGGAAAATCAATACCTATGAGAGAAATGTATACCTCGCCATTAGGTAGCAATAGCTAAGCATTTTTTTTATTTGATAAAAGTTCACAATTTTTTTCTATCCCCACATTTTTTTTATTATAGCTAGATTTAAGAGTGTTAATAATTATTACCGCAGTTGTGGTAGGTTCTAATGGTTGGGTTTGCATAGACTTGTTGCTAATATGTTGAATGAACACACGAAACATACCAGGATATTTTGTACATATTTTCTTAGAAAGAAAGAATACTATATAATATGTGTTCACGAATTTTTAAAATCATGGCTCCGCGATCATTTAAGGCCTTCCTGTCCTGGGGCGTCAGCTGCGACTGCTAAAAACCTCTCAGCTGGTTCTATTGACCTCTGCGTCCTCTTTACACTCCTCTTATTGTTATTACTATTTATTGTATATCTGTGTTCGCCCTATATTTTCCTATCTTGTTTTGGACTAACATATTTATTGAAAAGGTATAGTATATATAGTACTTTTTGAATGTACACAACGTAATGTCTGTGTTAAACGTAATGTTTAGGCTACACATCAGTCACTTACACCACACTATACGTGAGTCATTTTATACGCTACAGTACTTACCATGTAGTACCAGTGCTTTCCAGCGTTTAGTTCAATTTTCAAAATCGATCCATCAATTTTTTTAATCAATTTTTTTTTAATCAATGGAAAAGCTGACATAAATAATGTGCTTACATATTTTCATTTAAATCTGTCCAACAGATTTGATTATACCCGAAGGAAACCTAGAAAACTGACCCTTTTGAAATTTCTAGGATTTTTTCTTTGGAAATGCCGAATCAATGTTCCATGTGAGAGAGAAGCTCGGTGGTTCAACCGCATTTATTCCATACAAGCAATTAAGCCATCCGCAGATGTGGATGTAACGTTCTCGATACAATTCTAACTATTCCTTCAGCTTCCAAAAAATAATTTTCTTTTTACATGGAAAAGTCTACTGTACATCGGGGCTGAGTGCAAGCTCACAGAAACACCCTACGTCACACATTGGAATCTGATTCGGAAACTATATTGCACAATTTAATACAGAGAAAATATTTAATTGATAGCTTATTACCTCTATACTTTTGATTTATTCTCATTATGAGTATCGTGTGCAGTTTGGTTTTATTACCCTTTTCAAGTTACTTCTGACCTTCAATTCCTTCGCTAATAAAATTCTAGTTTTAATTCCATGTATATTTAATAATATAGTATTTTAAATAGCAGTATTTTTATTCCTACCTTCAATACCTCACTTTAGTAACATAACACACATTATAAATGAGCACAAACATTTCATTGAAATCGACGCAGTAGTTTTAAAGAAAATTTTGTTTTCAATGTATCCTTAATTACTCAGTTAAATTTTAATGTTTTCACTACTCAGAAACCACAAGACCCATTAATTTTGAAAGCATGATCGAAATCAGATATGTTTTAAGAAACCATGCCCAGGCCCATACGAACGTCCTGACAAGAGTATTTAAAAAGGACGCCCATCAATAATTCTTATCATTCATGGAGTTATTATCGCCCAACTTATAAGTTATTTGAAGTTGACCAGAAGAGGGAAGAAAGAACAGAATAATTTACGGTAGATATGATAAGGAAATGGGTGGTACACTAACCTCCCTAAAAACTGCAGCTGGTGATGGATTTGCTTTCGTCACTTCACTAGAGCTACAGAAGACGTATACAACAAACTCTATGTACGTATATTTATTCTAGATGATGGAAAAGAAAAAGCTCTGTTTTACCCCTTCTTTTCATCTTTGTTTAGTCTTGTTGACTTCTCTCTCTCTCTCTCTCTTTCTTAAGGATCATAGACAAATGGGTGAGGGAAAGAAGGGTTGAGAAACTACTGAGAGAAGCTATATAGTGAGATTTTATTAAGATGAGCGACAGCATGGTGTCAGGAGGTAGGGAAAGTACATATATATATAGAGGGAAGAGGAAAAACTAGGGAGCAAGTAAGATTTTGGCTGGAGGATTGAAATGTTGCCTGAACACGTTTACGTAATGTAATGACTCGACAGAAGGACTACTCCTTTCAAGATTGATACGCTCGATGTCTATTTTGTACTCCAATGTCCTTTACAAAGGTAGGCTCAACTAGGCCCGCTAGTAGTAACCATTGCGTAGGGATCATCCTGTATTCTAATACATTGGGGAGAAAGTTCTACATCCGTCTCCTTCTCTCCTCGTTTCCGATCTTGTGTTACACTGCTTGACTAGCAGGAGGACCTTCCCTATGAAAGTGTGCCTTTTCCATGGGCAAACCGACATAGCGAGGAGTTTGCAAAATTTCTCTCTAATCTTGTTTCCATTTCCCCCTGTCTTGCTCTTCCTGTGGCCTTGTTGAACTCACCCGTGTATTTACATGTACAAACTCCCTCTTCACTCTCCCTCCTATTTCCCTTATGTCCAGGAGATACTGAGAGAGTAGTCGTGATTGGAACTGTGTGTCTACTTATGTTACTCCCTTATTGAATTTTACATGTAAAGTGAGAGGGAGTTTGAGAGAGTCTCCTCATTCATCTTTAACTCAAGCATTCAAACCTTTCACCATTCTCTCTGACAGTGAAATTTAGGGAAAAGATTAGGAGCGAGTTGTAGGCTGATGAGGAATTAGCCTTATGAGATGAAAGGGATCGTTACTGTATGGAGAAACTTGACAAAATTAAACCAACGGATTTGTCCTCCTCCCATCAGCTTCTCGCCGGGTTAGCTCCCAACAACTATCGTCTAGGTCTAGACTCTGTACATGTGGAAATTATCCAAGCATCTGCTACCAGTTTCATTGCTCTCTATGAATTCTACATATAATGTACAGTACCAAGTATGTATGTATGTTGAGCATTGTACATACATATAAGTTATAGGGAGGCTACTAATAATTACTAGAATTTATTTACCAATTTCTATATTTTTCACTGGCCTCCAACAACACAGGCAAATACAAGTAAAGATAATAATTATTAAAAATCTCATATTAGAATCTTAGCCCCAAACCGTTTTCAATTTAAAACGTATAAATGGTGGAATAAATTATAGGATAGGTTATTTTGGCATTGAGGAATTTCTATAGATTATTATAAGATATTGTATTGAAATTTCTACAAGATAAGAGGAAACAAGAGAAGTATACCTCTTCCCTACTACATCCACTCTTCTCAATGATTTGAGGTTGAATAGGAAAATTTGATCTTTATGGTAGCATTGTGCTATTATTACGTCCAGGGAGTTATACACTGAATGGGTTGGATAAAAGCCCTAATAAAAAAAATCACTGAAGGAAGAACCATTTTCCCGTTATTCTTCTTCCTACTATGAGCATTGGAGTAGTTGTAGTAGTATTTTTTCCATATGGAAGAAAAAATTCTCATGGAAGCTCAAGGAGATACGAGATTTATGTAAGTGGAGATGTTTTTAACGAGGAGAAAAATTGCTGGTGGAACCTTGCTTATGCACTCGTTCCTAATGAGCTTAACAAACATCCACTATATACATGTTATGTGTATATAAATGGAGAGAATTTCTGATAAAAAGCCAGCCGAGAGGATTTTTCTCTTTTGGCTGGCTAAATCTCTATTAAATCCCTACATTGAGCCTCATGAATGGCATAAAAAAAGATACTCTTTGGCAACACTTATTACCAAGCTAGACTCCCTGTCTGATGGTGAGCCTTTGACCTTGCATTATAAATGCCACAGCTCATCCTTTTTTCAACACAGCAGCTCTCATCCTTTTTTTTCTTCAACAAAATATAATCTACACGTAAGTTCTCACGGCAAAAATCACCCACCCAATGTATTACTATGCTGGAATGAATATATGCATAGGATTTAAAATTTCCAAAGCAAATGTTTTTCTACGACTGTTCTTAGAAAATTTCTACAACTTTATTTTTTGAAAACTCTCTCTGTATACTGTATAGCTACACTGCTATACGTACATATAATGTAGTAAGGTAGGAGAAAAGTTGAAAAATTTCAAATGCCTTATGTATAACCTCCGCCAATGGAATGTATGAATAAAAGGAACCTTTGGAAAAGCTACATCTTCCTTTCCATGAATCGTCCACGGATTTTCAGGTCTCCTCTACAGAATACACCATGAGACTTTGAAAATTCTCTTGAAAAATTCCCTCCCAGACTTGGAAAAAGATTGGACCCTATCAAATGAAACCGTCTAACAGCAGAGGAGCCGATCACAATGTAACATCTCAATCTTTTGCTCCCCTATAACCTGAAAACTTCCCTATGCATTTAGATAGTTTTTTAACAGTGATATTAATATAAGAAAAGGTTCATCATTTCTCATAGATTAATCCATCGCTGCTCAACCTATATACGCTTCACCTCTAACACTTTTAACAGACTCAAAGACATTTTACTGCTAGAGCTTGTAAAAATTCTGATACTGAAAAATGTCGTAATTTCATAGAATTCTATTTTAGTAATTATGAAATTCCATGTATGTAGAATTGGTAGGGGGAATATGTATACGAATGGGGAATGGAAAAGTCCGGGGAAATCTTACGAGTGAGACCCAGGGGATGAAGACATGAGTTTTTGGAATTTTATTTTTATACGTATAGCCCGAATTCCAGGGATTCTCAAGCTAATTAAAGTACCAATATTGAGGAGTACTGTTCAGAATGGTAAGTTTCGTGGTAATATGTCGTAAAGGGAGGGTTGGAGAGAATTGGAGTGAAAAGTAGCAAATATTTCGGTGAAAAAGTACATTGGTACATAACAGTAGCGATTTGTTTTTCCCAAAATGACGTACTATCCTTGCATATTCTACGTAATCCTTGACTCTCTGGATTGCATGTCAAGGAAGAATTTTCTTTTCTCAATCCCACTGGATGAAAATTCAACCTACCACCACTACCATTCCATCCGGCCCGCTAAATTCTGGGCTAATCCTTCTTATTACATACTTGGATGATGTGAACTATGGTATAACACCCTCATGCACTGCACACGATCCTATATGATAGGGCATGGCTCGTATCTCCAACGATGCCTTTATAGCTTATACCATATTTGATTCCTGGGTTGCAATGGAGTTAGAGTTGTACCTGGAAATAAATTATAATTATTTCATTTTCTACAAAGTCACATTAAGGATTCATTGAAAATTCAAACGCAAAGGGAGATGATGGTGGAAATGCGTTTGCATTGTAGAAATAGAGATACACCCGCATGTAATTACTCGGGTAAAGTTGATGAACGCACTCGAAGATCCACGCAGCCTCATCCGCCCTTGACCATTCAACCTCTCATTTCTAATGGCTTATTATAGGCTCACATGGATTTTAAAGGAGGTGAGTAGGAAATTTCCCTTTACAACTGTGGTGAAGTCATTATATGCAAGCATGTATACTATTGTACATATATAAGTAACAAATATTATATTGAAATTATAGGAGGGTTCATAGAATTTAATTGAATGATAAGAAATGCAGTTAGATAGGAAAAATCTGAGATAATTTGATTTCATATGCAATTTTATAACCGAAGTATGTATTTTTAGTAAATAAATATGATTGAGTGTTTATGTGAAGCGCTGTCCCTCATATTCCCTTCTCAGTATTCCTTTTAGCTTTGAATGAATTATTATCAATCATGATGGTCATCCTATTTTATCTTTTCTCTGAGACTACTTCTCTGCTCACTGCCTCACGCCTCTCAGCTCGGTTTCGATACAGAGATAAAGTTCCAACTTTCCCTTCTCCTCCAGTTCTAAACTTGTGTACTTACTTTGAATTGGAAAAGGTTGTAGAGATAAATCAATGAAGATAAAAGTTTCAATTTATTTAAAAACGACGAGGGCTTCCTCATATAACAAGAAAAATATTACTCCTACTCGTATTCCCGTTTTTTATATCAATTTGCCTAATCGAAAGGACGTGGTTTCCATGCAAACTTGTTTTTTTAGCGAAATATTTGCCATTTTATCCGATTTGACTTCGATTAATAATATTGTTTTGAATCTGACAAAACGCTGACGTGGTGTGAGTCATGGAAATGTGTTTTGGATTCTTAAAAAAATATTCATAGCTCACATCATCGCTCTGATGTTGTTGAGCTATTTAGTACAATTTCCGCTACGTGTTGGTCCGCTTCCCTAGCCAGAATAATGATTATAAACAAATAATAATTTTGTTTTTAGTTTTTTGTATTTTCCAGAATCAAATTGTTGCTAGGAAACTCAAGGTTAAAAATCATGGCTTCGCTATAATTTAAGGCCTTAATATGTACTAGGGTGGCATCAGCGACGGCTGTCTCTCTTCACCCCATTTAGTAGTGTTGTAGTGTATGATATTGAGACCATTTCAAAAATTCCCGCAATTAGCCTACCAATACTTTTAACCCCATCCCCCCTATGGCATTTATTTTGGGTATTTATGCAACATGGGACTATATTTTCTGAACTATAAGTATCACATTAACATGGTGTTGTAATTGTGAATGCGTATTGGACAATAAACTTATACCTTATACCTGGGACTGGGTTTGGGTCATCTCCAACAGAATTCGAATCAGAAACATTAGCTATTTGGTTTCCATGTATTTGGAAATGTTACCATGGATTACTTTTGGTTATTTTAATTCAATAACAAAAATTTCAAGAATTTGTTCCTCAAAAGCATAACCGGTTTTAAAAACATCCAACAGCACGAATATCATTTAAATAATGTGTAAGAAAAGTTTCAAGTAAATTTCTCCCCCGGGTCGAACGAGCTAATAAATTCTAATAAAATACGCAACCGTTTTCAATACGAAATTTTTAATTTCATATATAATCTGCATGAAAATTGAAATCGATGATATATTTTCATAGAAAAAAATTGTGATTTTTAGGTTTTCATTTAAATACTCAAAAAACCAATTTAAACAACAACGAACATCCGCAACGCATGATCCTATAAGCAATGTTCACAAAACAATTTCAAAGAAATGTGTCAATTATTTTTGAAATCATCACGCCGATGCACATCGGGTGGTACGGAGAAAGGTATTTTACAAGGGGGCTAATGCCGCCCTAAACACTAGGTTGGAAGATTTTATCAGTGAAATCAGTGCTGACAATTATTCTCTGTAACTGAACTGATAATTTGAGAAAGGAACTGTGGGGGAATTACTCCTTTGTATAAGGAGTTCACGGATTTTAAGTGGGGACAAAAGTTAGGGTTCAAATCCCATTTAATTTGTGCATATAATTTCTGAGAATGTCATTAAATCAAGTAAGTACTGCTCACATCGAACATCAAATACAATGTTTGTTGTTACCCACAGTATGTTACTAATCACGGAAACTTTGTTATTACTGAATTTTCAAAGCACGGAGGGAGATTGCTCACAAGTGCAAGAATAATTATTATTACTGATATCCTTGTCCAGATGAGGCAATTCCTAGGAAAAAGTTTTAATTAATGTACTTATGTACAATGTTTACATAGATCATTGTTTAATCATTACTCAGTCCTTACATCTACTCTTGAGCCTTTTATTATGTACAACTCAATTATCTCTGATTTGTTTCTCACGTTACTTTTGCCTGGCCCTCAGAAAATGTTCTAATACTATAGTACTTTAATCCAATGGTAACTCAATTTCTAATTTAAATAAATGGCAGTGTATCCATCTCACAGAGATGTAAATGACCAAATTTCCAACCTGCCCGCATCCTTTCAACTTCACAATTGACGTCATCAAATATAGGTATTTTATTCCAAGGGAAACTGGAAAAGGTGAACAAAAATACCGGGTAATTTTTCCCTATAGTTCCATCCTCTGGATTTTGCCAAATGGTGTTTTGAAAAACACAAGAAATTCAATTGACATTATTTTTGTCAAGAGAGAAAAAATGTGTGGCGCAAGTGGAGAAAGTTTTCTCTTCTCTTTTGCATTTTTTTTTGTTTTTCCAACAATTGTAAAAAATTTCCCTTTCAACTAAAAAGTTGTTTTTCTATTAAAGATCCATATATTTACTGTAGGAATTGAGTTTTAGCCTTGCCAAACACATGTTTCGACGGTCACTACTGTAAAAGGTCTGGAAACTATACAGGGGCTTTGAATTTCTCTCCAAATTGATAGAATACGAGGAAAACAAATGATATCCACATGTTTTGCTTGGATTACCATATGAAATGGCATTCTGCTCCAGTTCTCCAACTCTTTGTCTTCTTCTTGTGTATAGGGACGAGTGAAGCCATTCGGAAGGTTAGGATGGAAAAATTCAATATTTTGACCAACTGCAACTCGACAATTTAAAAAGTGAATGTCCTCACACAGTTTTCTCAATGTTGTACTGCGTAATATTGGTACATTGTTCAGCTATGTACATGCATCATTTACTTAACACGAGAGGTACTACATGAAATAAAAATTCGGGAAGAGGAGGTAGAAGACAATAATTATTTTGACTTTTGCACAAGCAATATTTAGCACGATAAATTGTGACAAAATAGTTATATGGAAGAATTTTATCGTTTAAACCTTGCTAATAATTTACTCTTATTTATTCTTCGCATAAAAAAGTTATTATATCTCTATAGCAACGGATATATTATGTCTGTAAGATTACATAACTATGGGTTTTGGTTCAAATGTCTTATGGAAATTTTATTCAATTTACTCGAAATCCTTTGGAAAGATTTCGCATATGAGGGAAATTCCTCTCCTGTAAAATGGTGTACAAAAATAAACATTTCCTTAAAAAGTGTCACGGATGACATAGCTTTGGGTATATTTAGATCTGGCCCTTATAGGTTGACTCGATATTGTTATTGCTCTTATACTAAAATGAACATATGTTAGTATGTACGTTGATTTGAAAAATTTTGGAAATTATTCTAGGTAATTGGCGACTTGGTGGCGGCGTTGGTTGTCTTGTGTGGCTCTTCCTCGATGTTTTCTTTTGCACTGCCTCCATCCTTCACCTCGCCACTCTTTCTGTTGATAGGTACTTAAGCTTAAGGTAAGAGAAAAATATTTCTTTCTCTCTAAACCTATACATACTTTCAGGTTTCTAGATTCTTTCCTTGCTGGAAAAGATTTGTGAAATTAGGTTTATCTTTTAAAACCTCTGGATTTTATTGTTAAAAAAGAATCACAAATAGGATAATTTGTTTTGAGAAAGTTCTTCCAGAAGTAACTTTTTCTACTGGTGTAGCTTTTACCAGAAGAAGGAGAGTGAGAGAGAAGTGAGATTTTATAAACATAAAATAATGTATCCCCTGTGCCTAAACTTACAATTCTCTCACGCCCCCTCCGCTAAGTTAAGAGTAGGTAGGAGTCGTAGTACTCGTAGGAGTAGGTGTATATAGGTAAAACTTCAAATCACACAGGGGGAATACATTTCTTAAGCAAGTTTGCAGTAGTAGCAAGTTTAGCATGTACATAGTTTTAACTCTGAGGAGGATGGTGTTTCGCGTTGCTCACCGGAAAGGCATTGCTGCCGTTGCCAGTGTTTTTCAATCAAAATTTCACCTCTTATTTCCCAATGAAATTTTCTTGTGAGTTCAATAGGGAAGGATTTCTCTGGTGAGAAAAATAATTTAATATTGGTTAATGCAGTGAGGTGTGTATAGGAAGTACGTTATCCTAATGGCTACATTTGCATATAAGGACAAGCTTTTTCTAGACATTTTAAACGACACCTTTTCTTGTTATTCATATTTAGCTACGTTAATTGAAACAAATGACGTAGAATTTTCCTCTGATAATAGATGTGAAAACACAACCAGAGAAAATGTTTGGCTGACATGGTGTTAAATACCCATTTAGGATTTGTCACCAACCAGAGCAGCAGCTGTAGGAAAAATCTCATACTAAATAGTAAATCCTGACCTGTACTGTAGACCAGCAGAGGAAAAATAAGAGAAAATATGAGTTGGATTTGCTATTATTGAGGAGTCACTCCATAGTAAATAGCTGAAGCTATTAAAAAGAAATCTTGAAATGATAGTATATAAATGAAAGGGGAAGAGGAAACTTATGAGGTATGGAAATTTCATCTAATTTAACCTCAGCCATTGAAAGAACCTTTAGAGACTTAGTAGTGGCGCAGTTTGGGAACCAAGGGAAGATTACACAAGTAACTTTTCCTCACCCCAAGTTCACAAAGCTATTTTACGGATTCAAACTCTTTCCCTACTAATGACTACTAGTACTACTTAAACTATGAGCACTTTCTACTATTAAATACACTACTACTACTATTATAACCTATATAATATAATATATAGGGTAAGTAAAGTGAGAGGAGAGAAATTCCCTGAAACCAGTTTGTTTAACCCAACATGATGAAAAACACATTCATTTACATACATGAGCACACATTCAAAGCTATACACGTAGATATTGATGTATATAATGTGTAATCTCCACGTGAAAGAAAAGACTTTTGGGGTAATAAATAAGTCAGTGATAAAATCCTGGACTTTTTATTCGCTCTCATTGAAAACTTGCAAAAGCTTTCATCAAATATATTTTGAGTGCACGGAAGGGCGTAAAATATCGTAAATCATATGATTTCCTACAGTCATTCCCATTCATACATGCTACATAATTCTCAACCAGCCCAGGGTATTCCGGGCGTCCGAGCAAATAATACTATAACAGAGATTAGAAAAATATTAAGCTGTAGTCCTGGTCTGGAATTGTGGACGTGAGCTCATAATGAAATAGACACAAATAGTAAATGGTACAGAGTACCTACTAATACGTAAGTATAGACGTGTCTAAATGTATTGTTGTTGAAAATCCTAGTGATTCCCCATGAAAGCCACGTCCCTCTCCAAATAATACACATTTAATGAATAATGTCATAATTACCTGAGAGAAGTCAACTTGATACATGCGACTTCTTCCCTAAAAGTTACATTTTCTATCGTATATAATATATAATATAGTGTTCTACTAATAAAGAAAAATCATATTAAAAAATTTCGTTTTATTAGTAATCTCATCCTTTATTTCACTTTCAAAGGTTTCCTTGGCGTTTCGGACGTGAGAAATCCCGGTCACGTCTCATGCTCACCATTCTTTTTGTGTGGTTCGCAGCTGTTTCTTTAGGTAACACATTATTATTATTACTACTACTATGACCGTACACCCATACAATGATATATAGCTGAGAAAATCCTCCATTATTAAAGAACCATCACTCTTAGCCCTACAACATTCGCCAAAACTTACATACATACATTGTTGCGCACTGTATAAATTCATGGATATTTGATTCTACTCTTCTAATACAATTTCAGCTCTACTTCTTCCAATTTCCCTCTGGGCGAAAAAACATTCTCAGGTGAGATTTTTGAAAACTGTGTTTTTTATTTTTTGTTCTCTCTCTCTCTCTCATTTATACATACATCTTTATCTCCTCTCATTAATTTTCAAAGTCCTACGTAAGGAAAATTACCCTAGAGTGTCATTTATAGGATCTGATTTCATTTCGATATGGAGGTCGTAGCATTATGTATAATCATATACATAGTATATAGATAAATAGTAATAGGAAATACAGTATATAGGATTTGTTGTAAATAGAGAAATAGTAGTACGTAGTATAGCTGGAGTTTTAGCCATTAGACTAGTATTTATAGAATAAAGGGAAAAACCCAAGGGAAATTTCCTCAAGCTGATTTTGTTAGCTAATGAAGAGGTGTGCTGTTCTAAAGATCACCACCGACCAACACCAACCAACCAACAACCAGCCCAATGCAAACGTTAATGAAAGAATTTTAAGCGCCTTCTCCTCATTTCCCAAACTTCCCTCACTCTCCAGGTTTTCTAGTAGTGTGTAGTACTTGGAAAAGCTTAAATGCTATTATGTACTTTATTTAGATATAAATAGTAATTGCATGCTCAGAGTAGTAGTACTCTTATTTAAAGAAATGTTCCATTTCAAAAGCTTTTCTACTTTCTACACTTTCACAACAATTTCAAAAGTTTAGCTTGAGCAAGGCACTCTGACTCTGAGCAGGGGTTGAAATAAAATAATTCTAATAATATGTATAGCTCCAGAGGAATTTTTCTACTCCTACCTCGAGGAATGTTATTGGAAATAGTTTTTATGCGACTCTTTTATTTTATTTGCTTGGAAACAGTTTGTACACGTTTTAGTATTTATATGTTTGTGTGTCAGAGTGTGTGAAAATGTGAAATATATAGGCAAGGGTTAGGTATAGAGGATATTTTCAAAGTACTTTTTTTTTATATGTGTGTACATATAGTATAGCTGCAGCATACATTACATACTACTGTATATATAGGGAATTGATGGAATTTTGTGACAGAGTTTGTATGTATATATGTATGAGGGAAGTTGAGAGAGAGAGAGGGGAAAAGGCATTACAGGTCAAACCAGAATCCATAAATGTGATTTAGGAGTAAAAAACATGAAAAGAATGGAAAGAACCCCTATTAATTGTGAAAACTCGAGCAAAGCGTCTAAGAGTCAATAGGGCGAGAGTTTAATCAAAGTGCTAATGAATGTCGATCACGAGTCACGAAGCTCCCTGTCTTTCTCTCTCTCTCTCCCTCTGTGTAATCATTTCTTTCTCCGTCTTTCGTCGTCCCTCCCTCCTTCTTCAATTCCCCTTCTTTTTCTCCATCGAAATATAAAGAGACTTGGGTGCTTTTTTTTTATTCCTCCTTCCTATATTTACAGAAGAGAAAAACATGAGCTTAAGTCTTGTTTGTAAAAGTATTGGTGATTTTTTTTCTTGACAGAGTGGAAGTGTGTGTGTGTGTATGTATATAATGTGGGAGTGATTGTGAAGAGACATGTTTGGATTTGTTAATTTTCTTACTATTAGTATTGTGAAGGTGTAAGAGTATGTTGTTTGAGGAGAAGAAAGACATTTATTTTTTCATTGGTATTTTGTGACAGGTTCAAGATTCGGTTTTGGATAAAGGGCAATGTGTCATTCCAGACCCAGCGTATCGTGTTTGGGCATCTCTTGTTTGCTTTTATCTTCCTCTCCTGGCTATGGTAGCTACTTACGGTAAGTCTATATATATTCCTCTTATGCTGATTTCCTCAATTTCTATAATGAATTTTTTCTTCATGGATTTTACTCATTTTTTATATATAGCTGTAATGCTAACAACCTTGGTTAGATAAATGAACAGTGAAAAGAATTTGGGAATGATTTGTACAAAGAGCGTTTTTTGCAAGGAAGTTGGGAGTGGGGGATGGGGGGGGATTGGAATAAATTTTAATGGGACGATTTTTTTGATGAAATATTATATATATAAATGTTGAGGTAGTGGTCAAAAGTTGGGGCTAATCATGTAATATTTTATCCTTACAGCACTGACTGTCCGACTGTTAAGGAAACATCCGTTAAGGATGCCCGAGAGAAATTACTCCATTCCTTTAAAAAGACGTCTCCAACGTGAGTTTTAATTGAGCAACTTTTCCTATTATTTCATTTGTCCAATTGCTTTTTCCCTCCCGCCTCTCCTCCTTCTATGTATACGAGCCCTATACCCGAAGGAGGAATATGGCACATATTTATCTAGACGGGACAAATTCCACCATTGTAATCATTGCCTTTGCAAAAAAGTAATTTATATACATATTATAGTCATTTGTCGAGATGCTTTCTCTCCGTTAAAAAAATCTGCAAAAGAAAAAAACCTTATGGAATAAATCATATTATTATGTCTCGTAACTTATTGGGATTATGAGGCGTAAAAAATATCCTTGGGAAAGTTACACCACGAGAGGAAATATGTAATATAGAGACTGATTTATTTTCTTATAAAAATACTTGCATGACTTTTTAAGACACTTGATGGAGTTGTTGGGAGGTAAAAGAAGGGAGAAAAGATTTATGGGTTTGGAGAAGAAAAAAAGGCTATTATTAATTTTTTTTGTTATGTTTTTTTTTGAAGGAGAGGAGGAGACGCATTTTACTCCCTGTGCGGAAGTATTTGGTCAACAGGTAAGTACCGAGACGGACTCATCCTCATTCAGTTGTGAGCTTTGTGAAGAGAATTCCTGTAGACTGAAGCGAAAGCGGACAATTCCTTGGAAATGTCGTCCCGGGGAGGGGGACAAAGCTAATCATGTGCTGACAACACATCTAAACACGACAACACTCACAACTTTACCAGCTTCGTCAGCAACGAGCACTGGAGCTGGTGGAGGGAATTCTAGTTTTAAGGAAGTTGTCGTACCATCAATGGGGAAGCAACTTTCTCCTGCAAATAATATCTGCAAAGTGAAGAGCAAGACTGAATCGATTTCATTGACCAGCTTTGATTACCAAATTCCTGCCTCGAGAACGAGCTGTGAGTTGGAGGCATAAATCAAGAGCTTCTAATAAATTCTTCTCTTATAGTATTAACTATCTTTGTATGGAGGATACTGTATCTTTCTCTCTCTCTCTCTCTTTTTATTTCTCTTATCCACAGAAAAAAAATCTTTTTCCTCCTTCCTTGACTTTCTCCTTCCGCTCAGTTTTTCCCCCTTCCTCTCTCTTCATTACAACATATACATGTAAAGTTTGTTTGAGAGGCAATTCCCTACCTATTATTTATATCTAGCTTGGAAAAATTGGAGGGAGTGAAAGTTTGTGTACTTGCCCTCCCCAACACCTTCGGCATTCAGACAAAACCATTCACAATTTCTTCCTCTCGTCTACATTTCCTCTCCTCTCATTTCCTTTTCTTCCTCTTTTTTCCCCCTTAATCTCTAGTCCACGTCTTTCTTCAAGTCCTTTCAGGCTTTTTACCCATTCATCCCATTCTATATCTACATGCGTGGGGTTACCTGACTATTTCTTCCGTACATTTTTAATCTGGTAGTGTAAAGCGTATAGCATATATGTATAGTACTTGTAAGGGGCGGGGATAAACCGGGAGGACATAAGACTTGGAGGATGTAGGGAAGGTATGTAAGAGCGGAGAGAGCAGTGTAGAGGGAATTCCTTGCTAAATGCCATTATTTATGGTGGCGGAGGTGAAGTCCTCACGCCACTTATGTGGCTTAAGTAGGTCTCAATACTTGCTTATAACCTCACTTGATTCAGGTAAATAGTAAAATCTTACTTTTGTATAACAATAGTATAGGACTATAAAGCGTGGAGATAGAAATACCGCTTTCCTCCTCCACCACCAAACAGAACACATAACTCTCAAGGGACAAACTTTCCAAATGAATTGACTTTTCATGATAATATCTTATTACCACTGTACTATACTTCATATGTAGCATACATATGTATGTATATGTATATGAGCTACGTCAAGGAAGCCGTCTCTTCCTTGGGATCCCAAATAATTTCCTATATTTCTTACTCTCTCAAATATCTACCTAAGCCTTCTACACAATAAGCTTTTATAAGTTATATGCTACATAGATATTTGTTCCAGTATGTACAATAATGTTAAATCTGGAGGTTACAGGAAAACCAATCTGGGAGGTTTTGGGAATGGAAATGTACCAAGTCAATGTATCAAAGAGTTTGGAAGTTATTTATACGGTTGAATGGCTTACTGAGTAGTGGTGGATTGTGGAAGAAGATATTTTGTGTTGGGAGGTTTTAAAATTAAGAATTTCTCAGGATTTTCTATGTTAAGAATTATATGTGTGTATATTGATGTATAGAAATGTGTATATATATGTATACATGGGAAAATATGTAGTCACCTGATCATGTAGACTTTAATGGAGAGGGATTTGAGATGAATTTTAAGAGGAAAGAAGGAGGACGGCATTCTCTGTAAAGTATGTAGAGTGTTAAGGAATGGTGGGAGTGGAGGGGGGGGGGTTGAAAGGACTTTATCGAATTTACTTTGTTGCCGTC
>JAQFXU010001157.1:0-33146 GCA_034693705.1 Spatulosminthurus flaviceps
ACATGATCGTAGTAATCCATTAAAAATGTAAAACCCATACCTCAGGGGGTGACATCAAAAAATGGCTGCTTGTAAGTGGATTTCTCAAACCTCAAACCTTCTATTACGCGTTCTGAGCCAGTGAGTAGTGGCTCTACTTGGAGGAGAAGAGAAAAGATGTTGATATAAATATTGATTTTTTCTCCACTATTTCACTACTTCCCAATCCAAATAAGCACCTACGTGGGAAAGATTTAATACTGTTGTGGGTAGGAAGAAAGTTGGATCATGATGAATATGAAATCTATTGAGTAATATTCCTTGTCGTCTTATTTTAACATCAAAGACTTACATCTGTCGTTCCATGTTCGCAATAGATTTTTTGCTCCTCTCTAACCTTCTTGTCATTTCAAGGGTTATGTTAGGTGCGGCTTTAGCACACCTAGCACGATGTTTCTTGTCCCAATGTCTGTCAGGCTCTCATATCTCAAGAACACAAAATCCGATCTGGAGAAATTTTGATACAAATGTTCCTTGGGTCCTTTTCTAGGTCACGTTCAGAAACCAGCAAAATTGACCTATACATTTTCAACGAATCATCGGAGATGGATTTTGTGCTGGGAGTTTTTGGAGAGTTTCAGGGCTGGTGCTTTCACAGAACTTCCCGAAATTCGGATTTTTCGTTACAATTTTAATTGGAATTAATTTCACTACTAAAATTCCCTTTAAAATATTTTAAATTTTAATCCAATTGGACCTTTGGTTGTGGAGTTACAAGTAGTTTTCAAATGTCTGCATGTAATTTTGTTAAAATATTTATGACATCTCAAGCAGAAAAATCATCGCTTCGCGATAATTTAAGGCGTTTGCGTAGGTCGGTGTCAGATATGGCCGTGTAAGTGAACCCTGAATTTTAAAGTTGTTAAAAGATTTGAATTGAAAAAATGCTGAAACTAGATTAAAATTTCAAAAAAATATTAAAGTTTTGAAAACAAAACTTTTTTTAAATATTAAATTTTGAAATTTTGAAAAAATATTGAAATTTGGAAGACAAAAATTAAATTGATTTAAATTTCTGTGAAAATTGTTCATTGAAATCTGCCAACTAGTTTTGGAGATATTCAAATTTTAAAATTAAAAATCGTATACCTTAATTAAAATTCAAAATTTTTTAAATACAAAACTACACATTCAATGTCAACTATGATTTTAAAAAAATATTACTAGTGCTATGTGTGCATGCAATGTTTTGAATGCACACAATGAATGTCAACAACAAGTTTCATTGAAATCGGTTGAATAGTTTAGGAGAAAAAGAATATTTTATGTTTTTAGTATTTACGCATGAACGCGATGAGGGATTTCAATCATTAACGAAATTAATCAAGAAATGAACCTAAGTAACGTTTACAAAAAGTTTGAACGAAATCGGTCCAGTACTTTTTGAGTAATCGTGCGGATGGGCCAAGGACGTACGGACGAGGGGTTTCATAAGGAGACTGACGCTACCCAAAAACTGATTGATTGGGTTGAAATGAAGCTGTATAATATCCCACTGTATATGTAACATACAGTATATATACCCTAAATGATGGATATGTTTTCATGTTGCTAAGTAAGTGGAACCGCCCACAATTGTATTTATGATTAGCAAAGGGGCACAAATAATCTCCAAACACTAACACGGACAATCCCAAATTACATCTTAATACAAACCGGTAGCTATAAATAAAGCCAGACCTCTGCGAAAGCCCTAAATGATCGCGTAGCCATATTTTTTTCCTCCTGAAATATGAATTCATACAAGCTTCTTTATGTCTCCACTTTCAAAAATGTTTAGTATCTTCTCCACTTCCAGAATGAGTGTCAAAAGATTCATGCATTATCTATTAGAAACCTATAGCTGTTGGTTTGTGAGTCTCTCGTCTATAAGTACGTTGACGAGTTATAAGTAAAAAGATAAATTTCTCTCTTAAATCTTGCCAACTTCTTACACACTTTACCTCTTCTTGACATCTTTATTTGCCAAAGAGGTATAGTGTACAAAAACAATATCCCAGCACCCTTCTCCTATTTACTTTCTACTTAAATCTCCTACGATGATTATTAGTTACCACAAAGAACCATACGAGCTTTTTCCTCAAGCAAGCAGACCGTATAATAAAGAACATAATCTCGGGCACAGTATCTACCCCAAACTTAACTCTGATGAGATTCACTCTCAAAGGAAAGAAAGATTGCAATAAAATATTATGCACAATATTACATTCAATCTCAATATTACAGTATTCCCATACTATATACCACCGGAGAAGTTTCTCCCCAGCAGTTCCCATACAATTAAAACCCTTCCTAACGATACTGAAAGGATCAGTTATAATAGCAATTAGCTTACAAACATGGCGGCTCCTTTCAACTGACAGTTCAAACATCTATAGAGGCACGAGTCTTTGCCAAGAAACTGCACGAAGGGAGGTCCTCTATATGCTAAAAATGTAGATACCTAAAACTACATGCATACACTTGCATACTCAACACATTTACGTTCACATTCATAAAAAGAAATCTGACTCCCTCCAGCACACATCTCTGACTTTCCTCTGCATGTATCTTTGATGCAGACAATTCCATGTTGTTGCTATTTTGGAAACACTGACGTTTCTAGTAAATTGTAAGAGCTTACAAAAAGCTACAGAGCCTGGGTAGTATTCTAGAGAAATGTATAGCTCATAGTTAGAAAAGGAGCTTACATCTCTTGTAATGTCTCCTACTATTAAATGTTTCATTCTTGCCCATTTGCACTCAAATGATCTTGAGCTTCTTATCACAAATAACCGAGGCTTAAAGTCATCTATATTGAAGCAATTTGGTGAGTTGGACAAGATGTGGAAGGTAGAGGTTACAGTGTCCCCATCAACTATCCCCCATATACCTTCTTTCTGCATATTTGACTCGATACAATTCTCGCATGCGATTTTTTTATACTGTGCGCAGCATAGCTACTATAGTTCTATCTTTACTATATCTAATTATACATATATGTATCTATATATCAGAAGCAGTACATTCCCATGTGGAATAGCAAACTGCATTTGAATTCAAATCTTATGGTATGGCCATACCGTATGGGGGATTCAAACTATTCAGAGAATGTAAGCCAAAAAATTAGTTATTATTGCCAATTTTACGGGCTATGTAGCGCACGTATGGGAAATAATCATGAAGGTTTATGATGCACCCTACGCCCAACTAGTATGTAAGCCTTCTTCTGGACGAATTTATAGTACTGAGATAAAATTATATTTCATATATAAGGCAAGAGAGCTATGATTTTTTACACTAAGGATTCTGTCCTCCCAGACTTTGTCTCTTGTAGCAATTTTCTAACATGTTATTTTTTCCTCGTTAATATTGCCCACGAAAAAATACATTTCTGACCATTTCTAAGCTTTAGGAGAAAAATATTATGTATTTGCGCGAGTCAAGTTACGCTCCAGCTGTCTTGATAGCTACATACAATGACAAGTTGTCCCCATATTTGTATACACACATAAAAACAAACAACTTCTGCTGAGGATTTGGTGGGCGGAGACTGGAGTGTAATTAAGATGGTAATGACAACTATTTGAATTGATATTTATGGAACTCACGGCAGCGTATGGGAATATGTAATAATTATAATAATAACTGGAATAACAATATCATTACTATTCTACACACATGTAGCAAAGTAGGGACTCAAGAAAATCACATAGCAATAAATTAATAAATATATATAATTAATTAATTGCAATATTATTGAGTACAGAGTTGTGTGTGACAGGAATGGGGCCAATGATTTAAATTGAAAGTAAACAAGTTATCTTGAAGGAGTAAGTAGTAAAAGAGAATGTAGACAAGTGTGACAAGGGTTTTGTATGGGGATGAGGAATGCAATCTGTCACCAGCAATTAAGCAAATGACATAATAAATTTGAAGGAATTTTATGAGCTCGAAAGGGTAAATTGTTATGGGTTTTGTATTCCAGATATAATAATGATTTAGAGAGTGTATAATATACCTTGAGGCTGTGGGCAAGGTTAGCATCGGAGCGTGAAATGAGTCGCGTGACTTTTCCAAGGCGACTTGAAAGACGTGGAGATGATGGTTGGGATAAGCATCCACCTGAAATACCCGGTGTGGTCTCATTATTATCCGCCGAACCTCTACTTCCCCGTCCTCCTGGCACTGATAAATTGTCATCCATCTTCTTGCTCTTGTCTCTTCTTCCGAATTATTATCCCCCCCACCACACACAAACACACACCGCTCTCTCTCTCTCTCTCGCCTCACAGAATTCCTTCCATAAATAAAATTCATCCAGTCATTAATTAGCCAAAATATGAGAATATCGTTTGAGGATTCTAAAACTTTTCATGTTTTTCGTACATCCATAACAGTCATTATTTCTCGATTGCTTTTATATAGCTATCTAATCAAAATTAAATACAGAGATAGGCTGGAGGAAATAATGGAGTGCTATTTTTGGATTTTTTTACAACCTTGTTTGTCGTCAGAAAGGGGGGAAATAATAATTTACGAACCTATCAAAAATTTAGTTCCAACTTTTTCCATGATGAGTCACTCCCTTGCTTTGCTATAGCCCTCATTACTTAGAACTGTCCTGGACATAAAATATCTTAAGTACTTAATTAATTGGGTAAATTTACCTTCACAATAAAATGGGAGATTGCTCCGACCGCTTTTTAGAATTGGATATTACTGCAGTAGAAGGTCGTTGTGGTAGCTGTGGATGCAAAGATGATGATTCTTTCCACATGATTCGTCACCTTACCTAAAACATCTGCATTTCCCCCCACTACATTTTCCCTATACTTTTTTTTCTCCTACCAAATATCACATTTCCTTCTTCACAGAACAACACTTCCCTCAAGAATATATATGTATATGGATACTCCTGACAATAAAGAATTGTTGCCTTCTTCCTGAAATTTTAAAGAGGTTCACGCTTTCCACTCTTCGCCTCTATCTCCAAGTGATATTCTCGTAAAACTTTTTTTTTTTATCCCCAAGTAACTTTCCGGGAAAAGGGGCACCGTTGTAGGTCGAGTATGTAGAAGACAGTTGAATATTTTATGAGGATCCCAAAGAAGAAGAGTCCAAGTAATCCACTAGGATATTCTTTCCTGGCATTTTCTTTCCTCCTTCTGTATAGATTCACCTTTGGATAGAAAAAATATAAATGCATTTTCTTCAATAAGTAATTTATTTTTTCCGTTACATCAAACGCACTTCCTTTATCCTCTCAAATATTCCCCGCACACTTCTCATCTTTCCCAATATTTTAGATTACATAAGAGAGAAGAGCCACCACCCTCCTAAAAGGGATTCCATAAAATAGACGGATTTTTAATTTAACAAGTCCATCATTTTCCACTCCATGAGTCTACCACAAGTCTATCACCACAACCAGCGCTTCATATTTTATTATTCTCCGTAAATTACAATGACAGTGAGGGTAATCATGTATAAACACATAATCAAAAGCAGTTGACCCGAAAAGACTCTCATTAAATACCTTGAATATTTCAGGGAACCGCTCTAAAGTGCTCCAACTCTTTACTCTTTTTGGACACTAAAGAGTCACTTGTTTACTCTCCACAGAATAATTAACCACTCTTCTATCCTATAAAACAACAACAACAGCCGGGACTCAGAGTCACATTTAATTATTGTAGCACAAATGAAAGTCTCAAAGTTCCAGTCCCTTCCCTACAAATTCCCATGGTGGTGATTTGTCATCAAAGTCACTAATAGTAATTATTATTTTATTATCATCAAGCTATTTAATTACTGCTCCCTTCCTCACAAGCCTTGCTCTAATTTCTGAGATAATACAACTTTGCTTTTTTTTAACCACGATACTTGATACACAATGACAACACTTCTTCACTCGATAGCAGTAGCAGTATTTTTAAAACGAGCAGAATTAAATAATATAGGACTTTTGGTATGTGTACGCCGGTATAGCTCCTAGGAGGACAAATTCTTTTGGCTCGTATGGAAACAGAAAGTTTGCAATTTCAAATTCCTCGCAAAAAACACCGATAGAGACTCGATACCAATGAATGGAAATGAATGAGAAGTTTGAGAGAGAAAAGTAAGGCAGAGAGACAACCCAGGGTGAAAGAGATAGAGTTCTAGATTTACCAGAGCCAGAAAATGGCAAACAAAACATGAATTGCACATGCATTTGTATGGGAAGTAAGCGACAGTTTTAAGACACTTGAGAGAGAGAGAGAGAGAGAGAGAGAGGGAGAAGGAATGGTAAAAATAATATGATAGTTTTAAAAATAGGTCGGCTCCCAATCTTATTATTATTTGCCACGCGGTAAAAGCAAAACAAAATTCACGTCTGAAAGGTATTAAAAGAGAACCTGATCACATGAGATTTCCCTTCTGGCCATAAATCCTTCCATATGATTGCTCTTGATATTGTGTAGCAATTTCAATGGAACATTATCACACCAAATAAACATCAAGACCCTCTGTCTGACATTTTCACTACCACAATTTAGCACTACTGAATTTTTAAAGCTATCACATACAAATACAAAACGGCTCCCCATACAAAGCTAAAATTGCGCAAGTTAATATTAAATATGGAGAGCATAAAAAATACTATGTATTTTATATGCATAGCTTACATGTACGACGCTCTCCACTTCATTGTTTATTCATACCTGAACACAAAGAGAAACTAGGGTCGACATATTATGTTTTTAAAAAAAACCTGCCAGCACAAGTAAAAAGTCTTGAATACCTTTTTCATAAAACTCGGCGAATTTTAATAGGGTAAACGCTTCTGTTAGGTTTAACAGAAAGCAACTTGAAAATGTCTGTATTGACAGAAGGTAGTTAAAAATGGTGTAATGGGATTCATTTGTGTTTAATACAATAATGCTAACATTTGCTACCATATCACCGGGCACCAAGACACCACAGAACGTGGTGTCCTTCCCTCTACTGAACGATATAGTTGCTTGATCACTCGTGGACAATACTACTTTTTGAGTACTATCGGGAGCAGTGGCAGTGTCCATTTTTCGCCTCCTGGGAAATTCCTCCCATTCATCGAAAAATATTAGCTGTCCACTCAAACACATTTAGTATCCGTGTAAAATGTTGCTTGTTTAGTGCGTTTGTCCTTAAGAATTCTGATCATGTTTCCTAGTAAGAGCTGCCTACAGGTGCGGGTAATACCTGACAAGTTTGGGTCGGGTTGCCATTTTTTTACTGCCCGGGAGCCTTAGGTAGGTTCAGGTCAGGAGCCTTCGGATCCGAACTTGAAAAACAGGTGCGTATATTTGTAAGTTCAGGTTCCATAGTTGTTAGGAAATGATATATGATTGTATGTAATGCTAATTGGAAATAATAAAGGAGGTATAAGAAAACTCTGTCCGACCTGAGGGTATAAATCGGAGTATAACCCCCCCCCCAGCCTATCCCTAATGGACCAGCTCCGTTCACCCTTGCCTTCCTACTCCATAGGTGATGGCAAGCCAAAAAGCTTGTCCCTGAGTGTACATCGTCATGAAAGCCGTTCTTCATTTCTATCTTTATCAATGTGGATTTATCACTTTACGTGTCTATTCAATTACACTTCAAATACTCACCGTAATGTCATGACATGCCCTTTTCTTTACTTCCACCACCGCTCCATTGTCAAATCCTTTCATGTACAATAGTTAACTCATTGGATGAATTGAAAGAAAAGTAACTTTTTTTTCTCACTAAAACTTCGCCCTTTGAATTTTGAAGCACGACATGCAGTTACATAATAAATTATCATACAAAGCCGCTACATGCAAAACTTATGAAACAGGCTGTGTGATTAGATTTTTCCATTTAGTACACGTGTGTAGTAACGTTCCAGTAAATTCACTGAGTTACACGTCACGTTCTGCCTGTGAAATAAAGTATTCTAAGTATCCATAAGAAAGAACATTGGAACACCATTGGATCCATAGAAGCCCATTCATTGAATATTTTGTGATCTCCTTTACTTGGAAAAGTCACCCTGCGGGGAACCTTTCTACTTACATCGTATCAAAATAATTGTGTGCCATTCATTCAATTGTAGTCACATTTTCCATGTGCTTTTCCATGTCTCTTTGAGACAAGAACATATATGTTGTATTAATGTTGTGGAGAGAGGTATAAGCTTACAAAGTATAATGTGGAAACACTGGGAGATGAGTTTGTTTAAATTGGATAGGAACCAAGCGGGACGTCCTCTAGCAGAGTCTCCTTTCAACCATTTCTCTCTTCCTTCGTTTTGAGCGATTGAAGGTGGAAGAGTAATTTCAAGGGATTTTCTCTTTCGTTCAAAGAAACGCACATGAGATGACCAAATCACAAGGAATTTCTCTCTTTTCTCCCAAACATGCGTCTAAAAAAATCAACTCTCAACGGAGACAAACAAATGTACAGCCACCCCTCCCAACTACATATACCACATTTGAAAGCAATATTTCATAAAATGAAATTTTGACCGGTGCGTCCGAAGTTTTGGCAGATGAGCATGCGGGTGAGTAAATATACATTAATAAACGGGGAAGGATTAGGACACCTCAAGATTCTAGTCTGTCCCAGCAAAATCAATATTTGTACATACAACCAATTATTTTCCTTATAACAAAACACAAGTAAAGGGTGGAACGAATAAATCCATAAATATGAGACAATTTTCGCTTTAAGAATAGTGCAGAAAAGTCCAGACCTCAAATATATTAACACATAAAGGTAGTCCTTATAAATATAACATACAAATCTAGTTAGAGTAATGGTATCAAAAGAAAAGCGTTCACCCAAAAAAAAACTAAAGAGATGGAATACAAAAAGGTACGAGGAAAAAATCGATCCTATTTCAACAAATGACATTTCATTTCCGTTTGAAATTCCCCAGCCTTGCTGCCCTTAACAGTTTCTATGTATAGACTAAAATTGACGTACTTACATAAAATGTTGTGTAGGATGTACCAGTCCCAGAACTGGGGAAAACTCAATGAAATTCCGCTCATGTCTCTTCCACATCAAATCATTATTATGTATGGTACAGGAGGAGCTGGGGAATGTATTTCCTTCTGATACACTTCTAGCTGTATATAATAGCACCGATCACACTATATGAGCTGTAGACGTGTATTACAACAAGATAATATAAGTATGACAATCATATCGACATCACGCCAGGAGAATTTATCCCTATATCAGCATGTATAAAATTCTTTCCATGGACCTTCCCAAATGTGATCATTGCATCATCTTTCTCATAAAGAGCTACACAGCTCGGAGCTCTACGTTACATAATAAGTAGTGCCAAGGCTAACCGTAGGGAAGCATCTAGAAAAGTTACTCTGTAGTATATTAAAAACATGGTTTAAGTAATCTAGATGCGGTTATAGCGGTAAAGCAAGCTCAAGGAAAATTCCTCTTGTGTGTACGCATTAAAACTATACCCTTTCTCATGATTGATACATACAAAAGCATTTCTATTCTTTTCCCACTCCAACCATATCTTCAGTTATAGGAGAAGGCTTCTAAAATCTATTTAAAGTCTATTTAAAATTGAATTGAATGAGAGCTTAAGTGTGTGCTTAAATGTAAGAAGCTCTCCAGTGTTTTTCAAAAAATCTATCATATACTTTATATAATAATTTTATAGCGTATGCAGCTCTGAATTAATGTATACAATCGATCAGGCTGTCCAAGTGAGGCAATCGAGCCTCAAAAGGCTCAACCTGAATATTTTTCAATAATAATTGTTATTCCAGGCAGTTCCACTCCGTCTCATACTAATTAGTTAGCCGGGTAAGAGACTTTAATACTAAACCCTACGCAGTTAGGACTGTGCCAAAAGTAACACTATTTATTAACATGGGAACGCACGCTGAAATAATATTAGAGGAATTCCCTCAGGATATATGGAGTGGAAACTTGTACATCTATATTGTACCCACTTGTTAATTAATCTACTCATTAGCAATTTCCCTTGTACACAACACCACAAGAGCTCCAACTTCACTTACAACTTATATTTCCATGTAAAAATTCTGTTTCAAACAAAAGAGCTCATGTTTTATGTTTGTGTACTTTGCCTTTTGTAATAACAACTTCACATTCTCAGTCAGTACTCACACCTCCACCACGCACTTTCTCTCTCATCGATTTGCTCACCATGGAATTCAAATGATTTTACATTAAACATTAGTAAGTCCGCACACAGTCCGCCCAGTCTCTCTACCAAAAGCCCTTTCCCAAAAAGTATCTCTGCGAACTTTAAATAATTCAAGACTTGACACAAACACACTCCAACCCAGTGCCACTGAGTATACACATAGGCCAATCAATGGAGAGCCCGCCGCGCGGAGTGAACCGTAAACTACGGGGTAGTCTTCTGTGACTAGTTTCCTTAAACCTCTCCAGTATTCTGGAACGTATCCAACATAAAATTCCCTACATATACATAATTCCTTGTATACTAATGAACCCACTGCTTAAAAGTTCAATGGCGAAATATGTCATGGAGTTTGTATGCAATTTGCATGAAAAAGCTCTGTGCTAGATCTCCCGCCAACCTCCGATATGAGAACTACATACAACAAGAGTGAACGATGAAGAGTGAACTTTAAAAAAATATAACCCGAGAGGATTGAAATATGAACCTATTGAATTTTTACTATCGTATCGTGTGCCATGCATTAATCATTTTTAATGCTTTGTAAATATAAATACTCTTTGTTTTTCGCCGCAAGCAACTTACTATGTTTACTTACTTTTAAAAAAATACTTACAACCAGTACTTTAGTAAATATATTCAGCCTTGTATAAAAAAGCCTAATAATATTTTTCACAACTAAGTACAGCAAGTTTAGGGAGTACTAACAGTAATAAGTAGGTCCCCCTTGAATGAAGCAAGCTCAGGCATTAATTTGATTTTCATGACGGATTCCTTCCCATTTACACTACACAAAAACAAAAGTTACTCTTAGTTTTAGAGTTAGTGGCGGAGGTAAACCCAGTCCAAGCCAAATATCCATCAACGACATGAAAACATAAACTCGACAACACAACAACATGCGTAAGTGCGGGTACATACAACGAGTCGCGTAGCTATAGCTGTGAGTGGAGAAGGCTCTTAATATTAAGTGTATTAATACTTCGGTATTATTCATATTTAATGTACAGACATTGTGCAAAGCATTTTTCATATATATAAGCGTAGAGTTTGGGTACATATAGAAATAAATAGGAGAAATCCACACACGCATGCCAATGAAAAAGAAAATCCAGGAAAATTATAATCCAGCTATAGAGTTCTTACAACTTGTAATTATACTTCAACCCAATGTTACACAGGACGGTATAGACGACCAGTTCACATGCTTAATTTTCATGAGAGAACCATATCAAAGAATAAGAACCACAAAACTTTGACGTAGAATTATTACATGCGGTCAGGTCGGAGTTTAAAAGTTACACAGCAAATATTATGATCAACCTTACCAAGAAAAATCTACCGTGCACAAGAGGGTGGAGGAAAAAAATATGAGCTCGAACCAAGTAATGTAAGTATATGTGCTCACTAAAAGGCAAAAGTTGCATAAGCACATAAAAACACTTAGGATTGAGCTTGTAAAAGTCGATTGCAACATAGCACAATGTACAGCTCCAGCAATGTATGATGCTCTAATACCTTTTTTACATTACCACGGACTATTACGCTTTGACTCTATAACGTTGGTCGGAAAGTATTGCAGCAAAACTGGAAAACCCACATGTGTTCACAAACGACACAAATAATTATTTTGAGTGGTGTTTTCCAAAGTGGAATTTTTTTTCTACCGACACAGCATTGGGAGTACCTTCTATATATTTTACAAAGAAAATTCTATCAGCAACTCTCCCATAGGAACTTACAGAACAGCTCAATCAAATTACCACCACAAGGATAGTGACAGTACTTTTACTTTAAGAGGTAATGAGTAAGCTCATGGAGAATATGCAAGTCCGAAACCACACTCACAGCTGCACAAACTCCTCAATTTTTCTTAGAACGTTAGACCAATATATTGGGTATTAAACAAAACTCGTCATAGCCCAGTCAATATTTGAAAATTGTGCCGCCCCCACGTCATTTTTATACTTTTGTAAAATAATGCAAATATAGCATCAAATCCTTTTTAACAATATTTTGCTTTAAAAATACAAATTCATGTTCTCCTTGTTGTCATTTCCTCCACCCAAAACGGCAAACACGTAGTAACTAAAATCTTAAAAAGGAGCACTTTGCGCCAAACCAATCAATTTCCGATGTCCTGTACAGAAATCACCCATGAAAACAGTTATATCTGTTTTTATGTCAATAGATTATTTAAAACCATTCTACATGATATCAGCTACCCAAAAGTAGAAACACCCAAAAACACTGCGCCTATACAAACATCAGATGAACAGTTCATACTGAACCCGATCAATGATAAATTGCTGACGTACAGCTTTTAGAAGTAAATCCATGAAATCTGAAAAACTCCGGTTCATTCACTCAAAATTCCATGGTTATGGTATTCCAGCCCCTTTCAGTGAGGGTGGGGTAGCCAGGCAAGAAAACGATACAATCTTAATAACTGCATGCCAAGTACATCGAAATACATGTATAACATATGATGATAATCATATTCGTTTCAACTCTTCATACCCAAGAGAAAAGTTGTGGTCCCTTTTCGAAAAAGTACTCAAATGAACTTAAGCACTCGAAAATGCAGTGGCGGTGAAGAGTTCAAGTAAGTTAATATACTCAGCACTTTGTATTACTGTATTTGTTGTCCCTATGTCCTCGAATTAGGACAGAACAATCTCACATGACACGCTAATCCCCATTGAGACAAGTTTCAAGAGAGCTCCATATTATTAGCTAATTCGCCAAGTTTATAATTCCAACAAAGCTCTACCCTCATATAGAATTTCCACAAAAATATAATTTTCTTCTAAGAACTTCCCTCATATCCTTGTAATCCAATATCTTTGTCCTTAAGTATGACTGAATGAAATAACCCTTTGGTTTAGACTCTCAATTTTTACTTCCATCTTCTGTCAAATCACTGTCAAGCTATACACGTCCTAAAAGTTTTATTTATATTCCAGAGAATCCAGAGAAAGCAGGTAGGTATAGGTAAGTGCATTGTAGCAAAGGCTTGTAAGTAGCCATACCTACATATAATAAATGTAATCATTCCAAGCAACATATAATCAAGTACAAATGAACTGTGATGACAAAATTATGCTTCTATCAACCTTTTCTAAACTATCAAAACCAATTTCCAGCAAATCTGCCTATTCTCCAGGGAATCCCATATGCTCCGCATATCGCAATATGTACAGCTCACAATCAGACAAGGAGCTTTTTTATCGAGTCAGCCTACGTAATTGAATGAGCAGTATATGATTTTTGTTATTCTTGCAATCAAATAATGAAATTATGGTGAGAGCATAGGAAATTACACTGCGGGCAGAGGGTATAAGGCAAAAACATATTATGAAATTCTAGGAAATAATTAATAATAATTTTGCATTATTAAGCGCGCTTCTGTTCGTAGAACACTTAGCATACGTAGATACATAATAAATTCATTACATTTACACGAGTGACACTGTCCTGGTTGTAGAAGACTCAAGTAGAAATGCACGTGAGCACATAACAAGCAATTGTTACTACACTAACCTTGACTTCAATGTGCTTCAGGGCTAATGTCTGTAATCATGCAATAAAGCAAAAATCATAGGTAAAATACAAAAGCACTGTATATTTCATCTGTCCTGATTTTTCCTAACCAAAGACCTGCTTTTTACCTTGATCAATTTTGCAACCAAATATTTTGCAAGCAATCCTTTAACTAAACTGCTTTTTTGAACCCAAAAAATGTCTGATTAAAAGGATCTGTTCAATAAAAGTCTTTACCTACGTAAATTGTGCCATCGTTACGTAAAAAATATATGTTACTGCCGCCAGCTTAATCATACGCTGGAGGAAGTCAGCTCTAAATCCCTTTCATTTCTACCTTCCTTTAATTTATTTCCCTATTTTTCAAAAATTATATTCCTGTCACAAACTCACAATTACATTTCCTTCTATTATTTACAACAACACAAGATGTAAATACATGGCATGATTTAAAATAAAAAAAACGCACGGACAAATGAACAAATAACAAAAGATACAATGTCCTCAAATAATGACGCTCAATTGTATAAGGTCAACATAATGACGTGATGTCCCGCAGGAGCTGAGCATCCAAAAATCATGATAAACTTCCCTCAAGTCTCAAGCAATTGTAGTGCATATGTAAACTTCTTCGGACAATTAAACTCCAACTCTTATCACTTATATAACCCACAGCAAGTATATTTTTCTATTTCCAAGTTTCTCAGTCTGTACAAGGTGACCCACTCACATACTTCATTTGTGCATACATATGTCCATAAGTATTTAACATATAAAATGACAGGAATTCTCATCCATGCTTGAGCCCCTATTAATTATTCCTACTCCATTCCCATCATCATCGCCACGTGTGAATTTATATTCCTATATAGTTTTTTTTAATACCCCGACAGTACTAAATCTCTATGAAGCTCTTCCCTATGGCTAGCTCCAAAGAAATAAAATAGGAAATTGAAAATAATCATCATAGCCATCAATTATTACGTGAGATATCCTCCCTGGAATGACCCACAATCACCAAACTTTTTCTTATCTTCCAACGTAACACTTCCAGCTCCTCCTCCAGAGTAATAGCTAAGCTTATGGGATACAGATACCAAATTAAAAGTTGAACATCATGGTTTTGGGAATTACACACACACACACACACACACACAAACAATTTAATCAAAGGATTTTGAGGAAGGTATTTTCAAAACAAGGATATAGAGAGATCCGAGCAAAAATCAGGGATTCATACATTTCCCAAGAGCAACTCTCACATCTCCAAAGCAATATAATAATCCTATTTTTAGTTCCCAAACTTTTCCCTCTTTTCTTATCTCATATAGATATACATATAAATAGAGATACTCTTACAAAATGAAAGCTCAAAAGGCTAATAATAGTACGTGCGAAGGTCATTATCCGGAGTAGTAATCATAACAATTGCTACAAACAAAAGGTAGAGATACTCGTATAGATACACATAAATTCTATATGTCCATGTAATTTCACATACCTCGAGAGATCACTACAGCAGGTGGGGATGATTTAGCCCACACATTTATTACGACTGCATAAATCGACGATACTATTACCACTGAACAGACACACTTGATGATGATAGTTTTGTTCATATCAATTGTACTATAGGACTGTAGTACATATAAGGCTGGTATTTTTGAGCTTCAGGTTATTTCATATAGACATATTACTGAGGACCTCACAACAATTTCAATTGAGCACTAAAGTCCCATTATAAAGAGAATATTAACAGCATACACATATACACCAAATGTTTCATACAAGATGTACATCCACGATTCCAGCATAATTGGTATAAGAGAAGTTCATGGGTAAATTTCTTGGTAACTTGTGTAGATGTGTATATATACAAGACAGTGAGAATAAATGGGACAGGAGTAATTGTCCAAGATGATGACGATGATAGTGATAGGGATGACACGACAATAATGGAAATGGCGCTTGTTCCAATCAACCCTAAACAATTCAGAGAGGTAAATTATTGAAATTATTCTGATCGAACCACTATCACGAAGGAATTACTGGCACATGGTCACCGAGCTAGCACTTTCTAAAATAATCAGAGATATCAACACGTATGACCGCCGCACACACCTTCCCACAAGACTAGCTAAAAGTACAGCAAATGAGCTGTGCTACAATTTATATATATATATATGCAACTTCACGAGAGAGAATATTTTATTGGAACCAGGCGGAAGAACCTCGTCGTAATGGAACGTCAACGTGTTTGAGCCAACAAGCCAACTGAGGGAGGATTTTTGAAAAGCGTGTGTGCAAGTCCTCGTCTAACGTCTACTACTGCTGCTCTCCTCTCTCTATGTCCTACGTAGTCCAATATATACGCCTGATATTGTGCTTATGTGCAAATCACGAAATAACTCAAAAACTCCACCAAGCTCTGTCTCTGCTCTCTCTCCGTCCATGGACACAAAAACCTTATTCCTTCGGCCAGACTTACCTTCCCCATGTGTGCCTACCTTCCACTCCTTATCCACTTTACTATTATACACTCCTTACAAACACAGACTACACCATCACACTGGAGCAAGAAACAGTCTTCGTCAATCCTTCGTCCTCAGTAGTACGAGTCAACCTTCCTCCTTTTTTTCCCTACACATTATATATTTTTGGGAGGGAGCAAAAAAAAATACCGTTGTATTGCAACTTCTAGCCTATTCCTAAATAGTGAGAGATGAACGGGATTTACACGTACTTTTGTCTAGACCTGGCAAGAACTGAATATTTTTTTTACACAAGACGAAGAGCTGGAAGTTGTAGAAGCTGGAATTATGTACGTGCCTCAGGATCCTTTTTTATTTCTACTTCTTCCAGATATGTTTCCAGTTGAATTTGATTATAGGCTATGAAAGGCTTGCTGTCAGAAGGAACTAAAAATTCTCCTAGAAATGTATACATTGGCAAGGATATATAAGAAGCCTGACTGAGGTCTGCTGACCCAGTAGCATGTCCCTGTATATAACAATGTGTGTGCAAAAGCCGCTATCGATTTTTCCCTCTACACATCCGCAATACGTGAACCGCCCTTTCACGACTAGGTCTCTATCACATAAGTAAAGCCCAAAACCTTAGTGCTTAGACTCTATACACAAACAAGGGTTTCTATATGTAACTTCTTCCTATGTACTTTGCTTACCACTGCTCCAACAGAATTTCTCAAGGTTTTTTTAAGAGGGCCCGAGAATGGAACGAATGGAGTAACAAGGGACGAAGAACACGGTTTCTTCAGATTCCTCTACAATTTCCACTTCTCTCTCAGCCCTAACTGGACTTGTCCTCCCAATTAATTCATAAATAATAAACCGTGAGGTAAGATAATCCAGCTCTGGCCCATTAAAACACACTACTCCATTTGTTCTCTTTGATTCAAAGTGCTAATACTCAATTGAATTTTCCTGAGAAGCCTTGTAAATGCAAAAGGCGGTCATCTATTTAATATATTCAGGGATTAGGTAAGAAATGTATAGGGGTATGATGGCATGAAAGCATGGGTAATTCACTTCATATTCGCACTCTTGATGCATCGTAACTGACAGGGCATTTACTCTTGGAAAAAATATTACCAGTTAGTTCCTTCTTCCAGGCATAAAAACTTGATGTATCAAGGAAAATCCCCTATTCCTATGGGCCTATATTCTCAGCGTAATCTCAAGGCATGAATGGTAGTCCGTCCGTAGTGATGTCGTCATGTCATGCAAATGTATAGAGATGAGGGATGTGACGGGAGGACATGGAGCAAGTACAAAAAAATTCCTGCTTTTTCATCTGCAAAACATGTATCTTTCCACCATTGTTTACTTTTGTTATATCTATAGATATGGAGGAGTGGGCCAAAAACTTTCAATGACACTAGAGCCATAACCTCAGGAGCTTCCTATACAAACTTACCCAATTTATTATGGTGGCGCATAACTCGGAATTTTAGTGCCACTTCCAACCTACATATTCAGCTTCCGATGTTAATTTGTCAATAATTTTTCCTCTCATGTAATACATACTATACCAGGTCCATGTGATAGAGCATGTCGATAAAGGCAGAGTCAACATGGAACTACAAACATTATTCTAACCAGCCGAAAATATAGAAGCTACCACTAAAATATTAGTAATTATAGCCTGGCAAAGCATTAGCTAGGTCGACTCATTGTCCGTATAACCAAACCTCGTAACACATAAACTTCTAGCAAAATAAGAGGCACATCCACAGGAATTTGATCATTTATTTTATACTTGCAAGGGCTGTAAAAATATTTCGAGTCTAGTTTTCATGCAAATATACAGAAAAAATCAATTTATCCTCATCCGGTAATTTAAAAGACAAGGGGAGGTGCCCGTTCCCAGAACGGGCGTAACTCAAACTACAACCGACAATTAATTCTCATGCATATGACATACATATTGCCTTCACAATATGAAACTATGTACAAGCGGATGAACACCAAAGTAGTGGGATGTATCGGAACAACCTTGTAAATTGTATTTAAAAGCACCTTAAACAATAATAGAGGGAAAGGAAAGTATAGGCTGATCTTCAAAATACCACCTTTGTGAATTATATTTGAGTTTATTAATAGTGTTATTGCTGGAAATTTAACTATTTAAAATTGCTCTACAGTTTAGGAGATAATTAACTCACTGAATTAGTCTTTTCTATTTCATTCTATACTGAATTATTTCAAGTGAACTAAATCCCCGTACTTCGTTGTAATTACTCACAGCAGGATTTCAAAAATTCATGAAGAACACTTCAATCAAAATAATTAATTTTCAAAAGCTCCTCAAGGGTATTAATGATTTTTACAAAATCAAACTGGTAGCTCATGTTTAAATGGAAACTCCTATACCAAAAAGTAACCGAAATAATGGTAATCAGTTACTAGTATTTCTTATTTTAACCGCACTCTCTGTGAAGACCCTTGTGTCGGATCGGAGTAAATTGTACTCCTTCCACCTCTGTCAGGGGAAAATGAAACTAAGCCTCCTCTTATGCCTCGCGTCTCTACTAAGATAATGTTTTTTTTAATTAATTAAAAAATTTAATTCTTTTAAATTATAAAGTACGGCCTCCAATGAACTGCGTCCTCTGCAATCAACTGTTCCTCCTGATAATCCCGTACCCCAGGAAAATAGTAATGTTCTTTAACCTGCACGCACTGCACCCCCCCCCCGAGGGGTAAGTAATAAAACAATTAACAAAGCTCACCTGTTTTATAACTTCTTCCTGTGGGGGTATCTGTCACATTTTGAGCCCCCTAAAATGAACAGACGAATGTGACAATCAAACTTCAACCCAAAGGAGGCCTTCCCTGATTATTATTATTATTATTCCGTTAGTATTTCCCTCTCTGTCTCATTTCCAACATAAAATATTCCTTGAGGATCCGTACATTTACACAGCATCCTTGCATACTAAGTCGGACATATTCTGCAGACTATGTCTTTCCGGTTCCAGGCGACAGCACTTTTCCTGAGGTTTATTTCCTTATGGAATTGCCTTTTGAAAAAACTGTTTTTTAAAACTGTCATAAAAACCTAGAACCGTCAAGAAATCCTGTTGACAAAGCTATATACTTTTGGACCTTTCCCAATATTATTTTCCCCATTGCTTTACCAACTGCTTGGCATATGTAGAAATTACTGTTTAGCAATTGAGTGAACATGGTTAAATTTGCTCCCATATGTATCTAAAAGTGAGGCTAATAGCAGATAAGTAAGAGTGGAAGTTATGGAGAATGGCACTTGTTTACGTAATCTGACCCCCTGTAATCACTCGGCTAATTCTTCTCATTGGGAAAGGATTGGTTGGGTCGGAGAGCACAGGAGAAGGGAGAATAAATGATTGAGACGATCGCCAAATGTATTTATACCACGAACTTTACCCTTAATGCATTCTAAGTCTGATACATGTTCCGTTAAGTATCTAAAGAATCATTTCCTTCGCTACTTTGTTCCGCTCCACTGTAGTGTAATGAACCGTCGGAACGGTTCCACTTGGGCCTTCCCAACCCACCATATTCCCAGTGCAGTGAGAAAAAGCTCCACCAGCTTTTCCAGACCTGGCTTAAAATCCTCCTGTGTAATATTCTCCCAAGTTATTTAATGTTACACACTTGAATTGTGTAGGCATGGAAAAATATATACTTTTGTACTTGTATTTGATCAGATTTCTTTCCTTGAAGGAAAAGGATTGCAAATATGAGAAGAAAAATTGTCAATATTTACACACCCGATAAATTATTAGGAATGTTTATTCATCCGTCTCCATAAGTTTCACTCGTTCCACTTCCCCTCGATCACATTCCATATGTTCAATGTTCCGCCAACTGACCCTTACTCTGAAGGTATCCGAAGTTCAACACTTGGTCTTTCTATGTTGCTTTATATATGTTTAGGCATCAGGCTGTTGTGTAGGAATTGAAATAAAATATGAGGAGAATAAACAGATCAGATGTGAGCGGGATGGTAATTCTAACTCGGTAAGTAATTGATTCTCAGCCCTAGTTATTACAAGCAATAAAAGTTCAAGTTTTTTTTAATACACGGAGAAAAAAAGTTTGTCTAAATACAAGGGAAAATTTGAGCAATATCTCCAATACATTTGTGTGGGCCTCTATGTTTATTACTTTTCATGACAACCTAAGTTACAGTAATGAGTTGGTGATTCTACAATTGCATACATTCAGAGCAAACTCGTTGATTCCTCAAATAAACCAGATGGGAATGTAAAATAAATTCAGTTGGGATCTCCAAGGCTCTGTACTCATATATGTACATATGTACATATATACTACTTGATATGTCTTGGCAGTGGGAGTGAATTCTTCTTGGTAATAAGACAAATCCAGCTGGAATAGGCCTATAAATTAGGACTCATTAGGAACTAAACGTGTGTTTATTACTTGTGATTTGTATTTTGCTCATGTTATCAACATCATCGTTTTCACTCTTACAATAATAATTCCCAGCCGAATAAAAACTAAGTCAAGTTTCTTCACGTAAACATTTTTTGTTCAGCTCTTTGCACTCAACACTCCTCTTTTCTACCGCAGGAGGGTGTTCATTGTTTGATTAGTTCTCAACGCCTCAATTTCTCTCCATTCACCAGTGACCAGTGTAAATAAATTCCCATGTTAATCATTTCAAACTCCTGGAAAATCCATTATTTCATTTGAATATTTCCTACAGAATAAAAATTTCCAAATTCTTTTGACAGCTCAATCTTATTTAACTTTACGCTCTTTATCAATATAGATAGAACATTTTATCGAGATAAATCGATTTTAAATTCTATTACTTTCCTTTCTCATCCCCTACATTATTTGCCTTGTATCTATATATTATGTATACGCAGCAATGCATCATTTATGTGCCATAGAACCAGTCCAAATCCTATGAACCAAAATATCCCAGGTTTGAAAAAATTCAGATCCAAAAGATGTCTCATCACATTGCACTCTTATTTATTTACATCCTCATCATTTTTTCTCCAATGTACATTGAATTTGCTATTCTCCATTCTCCACGTGGAAATCATTATTTGCAATTCTCAGAATCAGTTTCCCATTTTTTACCTTAACAGCTCTTGCAATTACTGCTCCAACTCAAAGAGTAACTTTAGCAATTAGTGCCAGATAAATAACTAACAAGTTCCTTTATGTAAGCTTGTACGTAGTTTGTAGTGATTTGAGCCTTTGAGCGACTTAAAAAAATAACAGTAGCTTTTTCTACGGAATCAAGAAAAATTTGCTGCTGTCAGGTACGCTCTTAAGGAGAGATTTAAAAGACTTGTGAACTTATTGAGGTTAATGTGTATTAATAAGGAAATTTTTTGGAAAGAACCTTGTGAAACCCAAGTTAGTTTCTAAGAGGAAGCCAATTTCTACAATGACTTTTGAAAAAGGAAAAAAAACAAAAGCATAAAAGTATTATTAAAGCCTTGGACAAAAGACATATGTACTTCTATTGAATAAAAGGGAAAAAGTCAAGCGGTTGTTGGTAATACCTTGTTTTGTTATTCTCTGTATTATTCAATGTTTCATATGGGAGAGCGCAGGGCGGTAGAACAAAAGAGGTGTCAAATATTTGATTGTCCTATACTTTTAGCTATAATTTCAGCTCTGTATGTTCATTCATATCTAGTTTTTCCCTCACTCTAATATTTGTCCGCATAGTTAATAATAATTTTGAGTAAATTGGATTGGAGGGAATTGTGTATGAAGCTGACATATGAATTAATGTCGTATGTATTTTATGTATGGTAGACGACATTTGACAACGGACTTTGAGGGGTATTTTCATTAAAAAACCATCAATGACGGAACAAAATGAGAGGAAAAGGCAAGCTTGGAGCAGAAAATTCACCTGCAGGTGTGAGTAGCTCCGTATATATAAGCTTTACATATCCCACACTCACTTTTATCACCTTGTTATTATTGTAGAGTAAGTGGCTTAATTTTTATACTCTTATTACATCATGTACTTCCTACTCTGCTCTGGCTTGACGGCTCCATATGGCAGGTCAATAATAATTATTATTGTTAGTATATCGTGACTCTATACTACTACTCAATTCCTTCTTTAAAATAAATTAGATTTTGGTAACTGCAAACTTCTGACCTAAAATATATAACGTGATATTTTACTCACACTACTCCGTAAAAGCGGCACTCATATATTTACTTTGTTAGATTCAGGTAACTATTTATACTCGAAGGTATAGTACCTAGTGATTTTGGAAGAAATATATTCTCTTGTCAAGTTATATGTACGTAGTTTGCTACCTCCTCATCTGTCTCTCATAAACTATGGCTTCCTAAGGCTTTATTTTCGATAAGTACAATGACAGACTCGATCAGTTCTCCAAGAAGAACAAGGAAGGATGGGAAGAGGAAATTGGAGGAAAAAATTTAGCAAGATAGTTTTTATTAGCGGGGAGAACAAGCAATGTTTTGCAGGTTTCAGGATTTTATTATGTACAAAGCGAATATTCATTTTCATACTCTTAGAATTGAATTTTCTACGGTAAGGAAAAGGAGGGCGAGATGGGAATTTTTTATTGTCTCACAACTTTTGTTGTACTAACTCTCCCTCTCTCTCTCTATGCTCATCTACGGAATCCATGTGTATATATTTTGTTAGAGTGTATATTCTTAGCCTCGAATGTCTACATATGTTTTTTTTTCAACAGATTTACATTGGTATTTACCATGCCCTATAACCCACTTTTGCGGATGACTTTGTTTTAACGTTGATAGAATATTTTCCGAGATATTCTACGCTTATGACAATATGTAAATCCTTTTGGCTTACATATAGTGACCCGAGTCTCTGAGGCTGAGAGCATTTTGCATATATTTGAGATATTATGTGAATTATGCTCATGAAATTCAAAAGGACATTGAGGTCAGGAGTTGAGAGATTTGGGGATGAGGAATTACGACATACAGTATGAGTTGGAGAAGATGTTGAGAAACTTGTTCCAGTTGTTAAGCAAAATGTCAGTGGAATTAAATTGAACTTTGTTACATGCAGAATATTCCACGTGAGATTCGTAGGTGTTCTCTTAATTTTTCACAATATGAATATTTACCTCCTGCTGAAACCCTCAATTTTGCATCTTCTCTCTCTCTCTCTCTCTCTTTCTCCCGGTCCCTTTATTCAACTCCATGAGTCAGAATTTGCCCGTGTGCAATTTCCTTCTAAATTACTTTGCTGTTGGGAGTGAGTGAAAGAGAGGGAAATCTGGTAAGAGTGTCATTGCATAAATTGGATCGATAGCCAAGCAATTTCAGAGTAATGAGTCCCTTGAACGATTAACCATGGGAAGACGCCTCACCCAATGGATTCATTCCTCCTGATCCTCCCTAGTCCTTAGAAAACATTATATATAGGAGGATTGGGAAGAAAGGAATTTTTTATCCAATTTAAAGGCTTTCCCTCCATGTATTTTTCATTGATTTACCCGCCTCCTCCGAGGACACACCTGTTTTAGCATATGTGCCATATTGCCGGAAATATTCATCATAGTAATCTCTCCCGAGAGTTGCATTGTCTTTTACCACAGATTCAGTACATATAGTATTCAAAGGGAACGGAGTTACAAAAATTGGGGGGAGCCGCATGCTCAACTTTTTTTGTCCTAACTCTCTGTCCTGACCTGAATTCCTAGAATTTTGCATAGGAGTCAGAAAGGAAATTTTCTGTACATATAGTTTAAAACAGCAAGGAGGCTTGGTTTAAAACGTCTTTTTTTTCAACTTGATATTTTACGTGACTAACTTTGGGTTTTGGAGTTGGTGGAAGCACGACGCAATACTAATAAATAATAAAATGAGATGAGGCTCATATCACAAATAATTATTCTTGTAGGCCTTGAAATAAACGTATCAGTACGTTTTTTATGCACGGCTTAATTTCCCAGTAATAATAATTACATTCTATACAGTACATACATAGGTAATATAATGAACGTGACTATGACCAAAGTGCTTCCATTCCTTTTTTTATAAATATTTTTTTACATACATATGTACATTATTGTACATAGCTTCATTCTGTATCAGGTTAGCTTATTATACCGATAGATTCTACGTGGCTGTTAAAGCACGCAAGAAAAAAAACAGCTTTATAGCATCAACTTGTGTGAGACAATGAGTGAGCGTATATATAAGTTCTTGAAATTCATATGTGCACACCTGTTGGGGAACTATACATTGGGTGCAATGAGTGAGTATCTCGTATTTTTAAATGCTCTTTCTTTCTTGTATACATAACTTGTTTCTACTTAATTTTGAACGAGTAATTTCCACTTGTGAACATATTCTTAATAATACTATAGCGCCCTGTCCATGAGTCTCATTAGAGACATCAGCATTTGATATATACAAGCCATTTTTTAAAATGTAAGATCACAATTCATTTGTTATGTGCAGATAATTCTTAGCATAGAAATATACTTGAAATGACGTAAAGATTATAATGCACTATACTCGGAATGAGAGGTGGTTTCGCTATCAACAGGAATCAACTTCAATCTATAAAAATCTTGTGTAGTTTTTCTACGATGATATTTTTTACAGGATTCTGTGGTCAATGTTTAAAATCCCCTGCTTTCTTCTCTTGCCCCTTCAGTTGTGCTTGGTAGTTGCGACAGCAGACTTGGAACTACTGTTGAGTTTTTTACAATAGAGCGCCAAATCTTATCCATTCTATCTTTCTTGTAGAAAAACTATAGGATAGGAAAGGAGTAAAGTATAAAGGATTTTAAAAATGAGTTTACTCGTAGTTTTAATTCTTAATTTATTTTACTACAATCCTACGTATGGAAATCCTTACCCTTATCCGTATCCTTACCCTGTGGATGAGGTTTCGGTGCCAGTTAATGCTGGAGGGGGGGCTATTTTACCAGCAAGAGTAGAATCCCGACTGGGTAAGCCTTACTTAGCGTACTTGGGCATTCCGTATGCGAAACCTCCGGTGGGGAACTTGCGATTCAGGGTATGAGAGATTTTCTTTATGATATTAAGCCCTTGTTTTGGAATTTCTCTTTTAATTTCCTACACTTTTTGTACTTTGTTTGAAGATGGGGAAATTTTGTAGGAGGTAAAAATCAATAGGAGGAGAGTATATGACGTAAAATGGGATTTTCTTTCTAATTTTCAGCCTCCAGAAAAGCCGGACCCATGGGAAGGATTACGTAACTCAACATACGGACCAACCTGTGCCCAGTTTAGTTTGGTAACTCAATCCGTGCAAGGAAGCGAAGATTGCTTGCATTTAAACGTTTATCGACCTGAGGTACGCACACGTCTTTTTCTATTTTAATTCCTTTTATTTATTTTTCTGTTGAGATTTCATGCATGTAAATATAAGGAGCACATTCTTGAGCGCAGCTTGTTCAGAAGAAACTACCCGTCATGGTTTTCATTCATGCTGGAGCTTTCATGTTTTTCGCGAGTCCCAACTACCGGGCGGACTATTTCATGGACCATGAAATTATTCTTGTTACTTTGAACTACCGAGTAGGAATTTTAGGTAAAGATTTTTTCCCCTTTATGATTTCCTGATGGTTATCGTTGACTCAGAGTTTACCACGAGTAGTGGTGGATGTTTATAGTAGAGGACTTTTTTTTATGGCTATAAAAATATTTATTGCAGGATTTCTCAATGCGGGAGTTAAGGAAGCTCAAGGAAATATGGGATTGAAGGATCAAGTTATGGCATTGGAATGGGTTCGGGACAATATTGCTAACTTTGGTGGTGATCCAGAGCGAGTGACAATTTTCGGAGATATGGCTGGAGGTGCTTCAGTACATTACCACATGTACTCACCGATGAGTAAAGGTCAGAGATGCCTTTTTTGTGTTTATATGATCATTTTGATATTATTATTGTAGAGTGGAATTTATGGAATTTATGAGAGGCTTCTCCATCAAAATAAACTATTTTTCTTCCATAAAGGTTTATTTAGCGCTGCTATTTCCCAAGGAGGTACTGCTCTTTGCTCGTGGGCGTACATTCCTCATCCTAAAAAGACCGCTTATGAAATATCCCATCATATTGGCAATCCAACCAGGAATATGGACCTTCTTGTTCAAATGCTTAAACAAATGAATACTACCGAAGTGGTGGGCCTCGTCCCTAGATTCTTCGTAAGTCATCGTTGAGATTCAATGTGAATGTGCAGGGAGGGATTTTTAAACAATCATAATATAATAATTTGATTTATTATTTATTATATATGTGCATTGTATAGGAATGGGGAGTGAATCCTATAAATCCATTTGGGGTTACAATTGAAACTGCCAAGGATGGGACCCCAAAATTCCTAAGCACATCTCCTTACAGAACTTTACAGACCGAACCAGTTAATAACGTCCCGTGGATGGTTGGTGTCAATGATCAGCTTGGACTCTTTGCTGCTGCCAGTAAGATTATATTGAAACAAAGCTAAAATTATGTGTAGCTATTGGCTTGGGTGCAAGTATTTAAAATATAATTAGTTTACAAATGGAAATTAATTTAAATTAATACAATCTGAGCTGCATGGATGTGCCTTGTAAAAGTATAGGTAAATAAGAAAGGATTTGATGAGTAATTTAGATACTAAAACAACTTTGTAGGTATAATCACTGATCCGCAACAAGTTCAAGAGATTAACACCGACTGGCTCCGTCTAGCGCCATTGATATTTTACTATCGAGGAACTGCACTCGATACAGATACAGTTTCAGGATTAATCCTGCGAGAGTACTTCAAGGGGAAACCAGTTGGAAACGAAACGTTGCCCATTCTCACTGATTTAATGTCCGACCGGCTCTTCTTCCAAGGCGATCGAAAATCAATCCTCTCTCATTTAACCAACACTCAAAAGAATAGCCAACCAACGTACTTGTATCACTTCTCTCATCACAGCTTAAACAGTCTTGTCCGAGTAACACCAATTGAACACAACCGAACCCTTGGTAAGGAATTACATAATTCGCTGAAGAAAACTCCAGGTAGATTTCATGTGTAAGGATTATAAATTGAAGCAATTTGTACATTTGACAGGTGTAACTGAAGGAGACGAGCTCCAGTACTTATTCAACACTCCCTTCCCTTATTTCCAAAGGATTTCTCAATCTCACCCACACTTCCAATTTTCCAATAACTTTGTTAAACTTTGGGTCCATTTTGCTACTCACAGGTTTATAACAAATATATTTCCCATTCCTTTGAAGCTTTATTAACTAATTAAAATGAAACGACAGCTAAAATAATTATTATTATTCCAGGACGACTGATGGAAGTGTCTGGAACGATGAGTCGATTAGTTGGCCGCCGGCCGATACCCAAGCTGCTAAGAACGGCATGCCTTTGAAGTTGTTAGATATTAGTGCAAGACAACCTCGATTTATCGATGAGCCTTTCAAGAGTCGAGTGGAATTTTGGGATAGTTTACCAATTAGCGAGTATGAGAATGAAGTTCTTCCATTCTAATGATTGTGAAATCAAATAATAATAATATACGATACTTTCAGTAATTTTTCAAGTATATAAATAATATCTCGATATGGAAAAAAATTACTTTTACACTACATAAAAGAAATATTAATGTGAAAAATTGTTGGAGCAGAAAGCATATATATGTCTCATAATTAGATTATTTTATAGCATCATATTTCCTTGAAGTGTGCGCTTCGGAAATCCGATAAAGCCCACAGTTCATTCTAACGGTTATTTTACCATCTGCTCATACTGCTCATAGTTGTAGGCAATGAGTTCCTTTAAATATAGCCTCCCAACCTTTTACACTTCATGTGTATATACAGCCACAACACAATATCTCTGTATGAGTTCCTTTATATAGCATTAAATTTAATAATCAAGTTATGGAACCATAGCACTGATTTAATAACCTTGGTTTTAAACCAAGCAGACACTAACATTAGATTTCCTTTTGGATTTTACGTACACATTTCAAGCGAAGAGCATATGGAGCTTGTGTACACTTTGTTCGGAAAAATTAAATTAAGCACGGAGTTCCTCTCCTTTTCCTTATGATTAAAGGGATTTGGTTACGCGTTCTTAACACGAATAATTTATGGCATCCTGCTATTCATTACAATACGATCTGGTCCCGATCCTTTTATTTTACTTTGTTTTTCAACTCAGTTTCACTCTACTGGAACTGCTAATAAGACCCATTGCTATGTACGACTTCAATAGTACGCCATTTTGGTCGGTTGCATTTCAAGATTAGATTTGCAATCAAGCAACAACAACATTATTCATTCATAAAAATCCGTATGCAGTTCCAGCTGAGATTTTTCCTTTTAGTTGCTTCTCAACCATTAAAATATTTTAATGAGTGCAGATGTTGGCCAATATTTCCAGGAAGTACCTTGTCCAGTTATAGAAGAGAAATTAACGGATTAACAATAATTAAGGAATTGGCATGGTCTCACAAATAATTACCAGTAATTAGCTTCTTTTCCCATCTATTCCATGTCACAGCCTTACATTGCATTGTACAAATAACAGGGAGAGATAAATACATGTATTATTTCAATTTCATTGCATTTGCATAATGACGCATTCAAATACATATCAAATGAAAGTATTTAATTGGGTTTCTTCTCTGGGCCACTTAAAACGTTATTCTACAATAAATGTGACTAATTGCTACAATATGCTAATTTACAAATAATTATAGACTCGCAAATATATGTATTATCGCTCGCAAATTATTGGTACAAGCTATTTGCCGACGATCTCGTATTTTACATCTCCAATACAAATATAAATAATCTGATTGCAGACCTAACGAAACTACTTAAAAATCTAAATCGATGGTGCAATTTAATCGAATTAACAATTAATTTCGATATAAAACAAAATGTATAATTTTCCATAAAATTCGTGACCAATTACCCAAAAATATACCCGAATTAATTTGTGAAAGTAAAGTAATTGAATATGTAGGACAATTCAGATATTTGGGCGTAATTTTTGACAGCAACATGAATTTCAACAAACATTTCGAACATGTGTGCACAAAAATGTCTAAATCAATAAGATGTCCAATGTTTATCAAAAGATATCTGACAAACCACGCGTTTAAGATTCTAATGCACAGTTTTGTATTATCAATGGTTGATTGCTGCCTTTCGGTTTCGGGTTTTATATCCAAATACCATACTAACATTTCACAAACCAAAATCAATCATTTACTTGCCTCGTTTTACTACCCAAACATCTACAATAAATACAATAAAATAATCAATTTTAGAATAAGTATAAATTATCAAGAGCTTTGGGAGCGGTGCAATACACATTTTCTATTTAAGAAAGGCTTTATTATTATTACCTAATTTTTGTTTTTAAAGCCATTAAGTTTAATAATGTTGAGGAAATCACAAATAATTTCCAGTACCTAGCCTCCTCCCGAACCAAGGAACTATTATTACCCAAACACCGAGCTACAATATTTGGTAAGTTTGTCTATTTTTTTTTCAAGCAGCAAAAATCTGGAATGATACACCAATAGATCTTAAAAAATCTGAACTATCATTGGACAAGAGAGGGAATTACAGAATGGATATTGGATAGACGTCTTAATATGTGAGTACTAGTTAGTAGATAATGATACTTTACCATTTTTAGCTTTACGAGATACTGAGGGGAGAACAGTCAAATTTTTGTGCTGACTCAGGAATATCTCGTTAATAAAGTCATGAAATGAAAATGAAAATAGACTATAATTTTCTCTAGTCCATATCTAATTTGAAGAAGATTATAAAATTCTTGAAATACTCTGCTCCCAACAACTGGAGACCCATAATAAACTATGCTTGAACATGATCCAACGTATATTTGCCTAGGAATAATACTATGTACATTTATAATATACTCCTATAGTCATTCCCATCCCTACTAAACTGACCCATACGAAAATAATCATACGTGTAGAAGGCTAACCATCCAAGTTAAGCAGGTAAAAAGAATACGTGGTTGCATGAAAAGCTCCTGTTTGGCTTTCACCGCATTATCGTGTGGATGGAGTTCATTAAAAAATACATTTATGAAATTGCTCACATGGAACTTTGCCATTTCCTTATTATGAGCAAAAGGAGTTACGTAACCTTGGTTCTGATTTTCTCAGGGAGTCCTATACCTTTACATTGGTTCTTTACATGTTCGCATGTAAATTTAATAATGTGGTCGATGTAATCTTATTTCTTGGTTATTACTCTTATTAAGTGTTTCTTGCGTGAAATTCGAAGCAAATGCTATAAAATTAACTAGCTGTCATAAACATTCGAGACCCGCCACCCTTAGCATTATTGAGCCTTTCTTTTTATTAACATGAACGCATGCAAGTATATACAGTACACTCAATTTCATATTCATGAAATCCTCACATTACTCAAGAAGCACAAATCTGAGACTGTGGAGTGAAAGCATTATAAAAAATCACGGCAAAATTTCTATTTTCAACAGTTGTCTCTTCCTCTTCATATGGAGTGACGTTTCTGTAGGCTAAAAAAACTTATTTCTTCACTAATACTAATTTAAAATTGTATTCTTGATTTATCAAAAAATTCTTGAATTGAATCACAGGGATGTCTCCTTGACTTGCTTGAAGGGAGACAGAGGTGAGTGAAATGTTGGGTTCGTTGATAGTGAAAATATGAAAGCTGAAGGGAATTTCTCTGATTGAATAAAACAGCAATGTCTATTGCTTTCTCCTTTGTCCTCGCATCTTTCAGCCTCTTCTAGGCTTTTGTTCATGGGAATGTCTGGAAACAAGATAACTCCTTGGGGCTTCCTATTGTTTTTCCTCGACATAAAGACTCAAGCATGAGGTCTCTTAGTTACTTCCCCATGACCCGTCACAATTTCTCGTAATGTCGTAATAGTCTCGATAAAAATAACTTGAGAAAGCTACAAAATACTTTTTTTCATGTAACTGTACCAATGCCATCAAAATTACAGTCACATTTTATGTCACAAATATAACGTCATAAAATTCAGGAGATTGATGCTCCATTAAATGCACCTTTTTATGGAAAAGTTACATTGATTTTTATAGCAGAGTGACATGTTTATTCGCTTCATCAAGACATTCAGATTATTTCATTTACAAACTTATTGTAACACATGTTCTTACAATTTTGATTGGGACCAATAACGCTTAAAAGACAATTTCTGACCGCACTAAATAAAATAATCCATTCCGTACATTACTTACACCGTTACATCAACCAAGGACAAAGGAATTTTGGTGCAATAGCTTTTGATATAATAAAGTAGAGCATGAGCTTAAACACAGAGAGAGAGAATGAATAAATATTCAGTGTATTTGTAATAATTATTATTCTATCACAAAAAAATGAGTGCTTAATTATTTGTTTATTCCAGTGCATTGTTCAGGCTTAATATTCCGACCATACTCATGACTGAGTGAGTACTACTGTAGTTTTCATAGGTTTGTTTAATGTTATATCTAGAAGATTATAGGAAATTATGAGGACGAAATTATTCTTTTTCTACCCTTTCCATATCGCTACCACAATAATTAAGATTATTATTGAATTTAGTACAGCGTATATAGTTACATATACTCTCTTCTTGTGAGAAATGTCTCCTTTATTTATCTCGCTATCAAGTACATTCACTTTTCCAAAAAAAACAATTATTATAATCACTATTAAACCTTTCATCAGGTTTGGCCTCACCTCCTCCCTCGTTCCTAGTATTTATTTATGTAGCTCGTAAATATAGATACAACTGACTGATTGGAAAAGAGCTCTATTTACACACTCAACTACAAATTCTGAAACAAGTACTATTTGTGATTAAACTGCCAAGGGACTGTGTACATATTGTATAGATTAGTTTATATAGTGGATAGAAATTATTAAAGAGAGTCTAGCGTTGAGTGAATATACATATAATCTCATCCTACGGAAGAAAGCCTCATTGTCAGTCATAAATAGCACTACTAATGATTATTTATGCACGCACCATATTATGTATAGCAACCCTTGTGTTATTTTTAAATCCCACGAAACAACCCATCACAATTTTTCAAGGGTTCCTTACACCTATACGGAAAAATGGTACGTAGCATTTCCATTCAATACAATCAAGATTTTAAGTGTAAAAAAAACACGTCAATCCACTGACTTTACACAAGGTAATTTTGTCAAACCCATAAAATTACACTCATTTTCAATAACTACAAGGTTCACGGAAAATTTGGGAGAATTATTAGAAGAGGTAATGATGAGAATTGAGAAGCTAGCTAACTACAATATAGAAAGATAATATATAGGTAATTGTAAATAGGGTGCTAAATAGAAGAAAGAGTAGGACAGATATGAAATTTACTATATATTTCAAGGAGTCACTAGCCGTTAAAGTTCGACAGCCCTTTTGATTACTATACTAACAGCTTCCATTCCGTTGCTTCTGATTTAAAAGTGAAGACAGTCCCTCGTTTATTTGCCGAATCGGAGATGACCGTAGTCGTCAAATTCTTTACCAGGAGGATTTCGTTTCCCAAATCTCATGTGCCCGTAATCATCATATTGACGCTTCTGTACAAAATTATCGTCATCTGACTGAAGGTCCTCATCATCTACGGCACCGGACATCTGAAAATCCAAAAATTTTAAATCAGACTTTAGTGACATATTGGGTGTCAAAATATTTTACCTCATAGAAATTTAAAGCCTCAAATTTATTCTGTTAGAATTTAGACCTGAAAAATGTCTTATAAATACATTTTAAGGCCTATACTTTTACACTGTTAGGAAATTTTTAAATGAGATAAAATCCCAAGGCAGAT